>UCOK01019344.1:0-27762 GCA_900474325.1 Synergus umbraculus
TTTGCTCTCGTCTTTCAAATTTTACGAAAGCCTTTGAAATCCTTGTAAATTCTACAAAATCTTTTATAAAATCAAAATTTTTTTAAAATATCTGTTCAAATCCTTTAAAATCCCTTAAAAGTATTAAAAAATTTTGTTAGGTTCGATAAAATTTTTAAAAATTCCATAAAATCTTTTCAAAATCAGAAAACTTTCTTGATATCCTTTAAAAGTATAAGATATTCTCTTAAAATTCCTGGAAATTCCACGAGAAAGTTTAAAATCCCTTAAAATCCTTTAAAATTCTCAAAAATCTTTTGAAATTTCGAAATTCGACGACAAGATTCATGATCTCGTAAAATCCCAAAAACCTTTTTAAATATCTTAAAATTTTCAGAAACTTCTTAGAATTCTTTAAAATTTTATGATAACAGTTAAAATACCTTTAAACTCTTTAAAATACATTAAAATTATTAGAAATCTCATCAAATTCCATGAAATCCTCACAAATTTCCGAAAATATTTTCAAACTCAGAAATATTTCTCCAATTCCCTAAATTTATTAAAAATTTGGAATTGTACAAAATCTTTTAAAAATCATTAAAAAAACTTTTGAAACCCCTCAATAATATTCCCTTCCCATAAAATATTTTGAAAGTCATAAAAATCTCGTAAAATCCCTTAAAATTATTTAAAATTTCATAAAATTTCATAAAATCCTGAAAAATGCCAAAATCTTTTTAAAATCATGAAAATCTCTTGAATTATCTTAAAATGCTTGAAAATTCCACGAGAACATTTAAAATTCCTTAAAATATTTTTTAATTCGCAAAAACCTTTTAAAATTTCGAAATTCTACGACAAGATTCAAAATGTCTTAAAATCCCTAAAACCTCTTTAAATCTCTTAAAATCTCACGAAAGCCTTTGAAGTTGCTTAAAATTCGTGAAAATCTCTTAAAATTTCCAGAAACTTCTTGGAATTCTTGTAAGAAATAAATTGTTGTAAGAAGTAAAAGAAATAATCGTGCGCGTAGCGCGCGTGTTGTTTTGCTAATTAAAAAGAAAAAAATATGTCAATCCAAGTCTAACGTCGTATTTACCACTTTTGAAATGAAAAACTTGCAGTTTTCGTTTTCAAAAATTATTTCTCGCAGCTGCTCGCAGGATGTAGAAGGCCAAGAAGAGGATCCACCACAAGGGGTAATGCCTGCAAGTTTCACCTTGAATTGGTATCGCGGAACGCTTAAGAATTTCTTGTCCAGGGGTTGTATATCCTCGAAAGTAACTGTTTCTTCAACACCCATGTCAATGAAAAAAACGGTGATTTCTGACTCGGACTTCACATCCATTACCCGAGCACGGAAAAAGGCTTTGTCTTTTACAGAATAAACAGCGCACATCTGATCTTTCACCGGCAAATCTTCAAGAATAGCTGAGTTTCTGTTATAGAAAGTCTGCATTTCTTCCTTTAAAACTGTATTAATTTCTTGTCTGGATGGATCAGCCACGTAAATACAATCAGGAGATTTCGTGTTTAAGACGAGAACTCGAAATTTGAATGGGTCCATGTCGTCTAGGACCTTTTCAGATCTTGATGAAATTGAAATCGTAGAACCACCATAAACTGAGCTTAAACTGCTCAAGGTTTTTTTGCTCTTGGCCTGATTTTGTTCGATTTGATCACTAATCACGCTTCTGCTCTGAGAACTACAAAAAATTTTAATCAAAATTATAGATTTATAATAAAACATTAAAGGACATCTATGTCGTCCCTTAAGGATGTTGGAGTCAAGTTCTAGTCTAAAAATTCGATCTCTTCATTTTATTCAACAAATATTATATTTATAATTTTTCCCCTTTGTAGAATTAATCAATTTTCAACTAGAATTATGCGTATAGAGCGAGAAAATATCTAGTTCAAATATTTTTACGAAAGAATGAAAATATTTAATTTTGAAGTTAGATTTTGAATTCCTCGTTTTGTGCAAAAAGAATCGAAGTTAAATATTTTTTCGCTTTGTACGCAGTTTTATATTTGCAAAAAGATTAGTGCTACAGAGCGAAAACATATTTACCTATCACTTTTGTTGAGTAAAACGGAGAATTGAATTTTGAGCTTAACACTTGAATCCAACGCCCTTAAGCGAGGATATAACAATTAGAAATAAACTTTACCTTGTTCCGGTACTGATTGCATGACCAGTGCTAACTAAGAAAGCACCAAAGTTCGTTTCATCAATTGTATACAAACAACCGCTGTAAGATTTGCAGAACCCTACACTGTTTTCATTCTCTTCGAAAGCAATAACTTTTACTTTAATATTGCTTAATTGCGATTTAACGAATTCAATCGTTTTATCACTCCACTTTCCACGATTCGATGGCAAAGGAGCCAAATCTCTCAACTTAATTTTTACCGCCTGTTTAAAAAACATATTTTAAATATTATCTTGTGGAAGTATTAAAGAAATCAGTATTTTTGTAGTAAAAGGGTTTCACATACTTGAGTCGCGAAATACATATACTTCTGTAGCATTTTTCGAATGTGGTTATAGGGCAAGACCCTCGTAAGTCCAAGGTCAACGTAAAACACTTCGACCATTTGTTCACAGGGTATATCAGTGATTATGGCTCGATGCCAGCAATCCGGAGTGTAAGGTGCAGCACAAGTCATTCCTGTAAAGTATTTATCATATTTTATTGTTTTAAAGAAATTTTCTTTCAGTTCGCACAATTAGTCAGATTTCAGAATTTCAGACTGTTACAATAATTAAAACTTACCGACTTCTGGAGAATATATAATCAGTTTTTTCGATCTGCCTTTTTTGTACTCGTCGGTCATTTCGGCTCTCATTCGATCCAGATCTTCCATGCCTTTAGTTGCCTGCAAAAAAAAAAATTTTTATTTTTGTTAGCTCTGTACTTGATATTTATTTAAAGAATTTACAATATTTTGCAACTTACTCTTATTACGTATATGCAGTCTGGAGATTCGATGTGGGAACACACAACTGATAAGAATTTCGAGAGCTTGAGTTCTGCATAGTAGTACTTTCTCACTGCATTTGGATTCATTTTCTGTTTCGTTGAAATTATAAATTTATATTTTTAAACATTACAAATGGGAGAAAATAAGTAAATATTCGACTTTTTTAATATTAATCTTTTGTAAAACATTTCTTTGAAAGAGTTGCTATTTATTTTGACTCACCATAAGCTTTTGAGATGTTACAAAAGTACCGAAACCCAGGAATATGAGACTATCTCTGAAAGATATTGGCTTGTCCGTAGCGCTTTTGCAAATATCGACAATGTACGTATCACCCACAACTTCGTGAACGTGCATTGTTAATGCCATTTCTCTGAAGCAGATACAAGAAATATTTTTAATTATTTTATATTAAAAGTATTATAACAAACTGTCTTCGAAAAATAATATTAAATTTTTCCACATACTTTGGACAGATCATATTATTCATTGTCTGAGATGCTTCACGAGTCCACTTTTCTCCTTTTGGCTTGATATCGTATAAGCAACACTTGAGAGCAAAAGTTTTTTGAGTCTCAAATAAAGGCAACATATCCCTCATATCATCGATTTCAACTAGTGAATTGTTACCATAATCGATGTAGAATATTTCATATCGTGCTTCACCTAAGCCATTTCTGAATATTTCCTTAACCAGTCCTCGGTACCAAAAGTTCTCGAATTTCACGATGTACATATGGTCTTAAATGAGAAAAAATAGGTATTATTAAAACAAAGAAACAACTAACAAAATTTTGAATTAACTGGAAAAAATACTAACTTCTTTTAATTTCGGTAGGACATTTATTGTTCGTCGTTGCGTAGTGTCCTAACATTTTATGAAAATCGTCAATCTCACTAATCAGTGCTATCTGATGTACATAGAAACAAGAAGGATCCTCGATGTGTGATAGCTTGATAAGTTCTGTGCTTCCTATCATCGATTAAAATTTATGAATCAAGGAGTTACATTTTTTTAGGAAAATTAAAAACATTTTTGAGAATAGTATAAATAGTTGAGGTATATTCTTTGAAAAAATAAGTACCTATTGTAAGGAAGCAAGGATCTATTTGGGAACATGCTACGGTCGATACTGAACTTGCTATTGAAGGCGTAGGTGAAACAATACTTGAAGGCTTGAAGCGATCTTCCCACGGGCCTTAAAACAGAGAAAATATTAGTAATTTTTAACTAGTCTTCAAAATCTAATGAAACCTTTTTAATTTCCTGAAATATTGACTCAATACAGTACAAATTTAGATAAACGTGGAAAGAATAGGTGAAGATATCAAACTTACATGGAAGTTCTTGTGGAACCAGTGGTTCCAAATGATAGCCTGGGGGTAGGTTTTCAGTATCAGTTAAAGTGTATGAGGCAACCGATGGAATACTAACAGAGCAGTGGGTTTTTAAAGCTTTGATTACCTCGGTCTTAACTTCAAACCTATGAAAAACGATAAAAGATTTTTTAATATAAATATGTAAATAAAAATAAAATATATTAACAGCGTTGGACCCAAGTGTAAATTCCTTACCTGATCTTATCATAAGATTCTTCTTTTTCTTTTATTAAATGACAGGGCATCTTTGCCATGTCTTCTAGCTTTTTAATAAAGTTTCCTAGATTGATTTGATGAAGGTAGTCTTTTATTAAAACAGATGTCTGTAATTAAATTAATATATTAGTAAATGAAATAAAATTACTCCGTGAAAGTAAATATTTCTTCATTCTATTTTTTAAAACGAAATTTTTACTGTAAATATCTGGAACTTACCAACAAGGCATCTCGTAATGTTTCTTCTTGTTTTACCAATTGCTGTCTTAGGCCTTCTAAATTCTTTCTTACATAGTGGCGTTGATTCTGTATTTTATCCAAGAGTTTCGCTTCTACATTTTGAAGAATTCCATGCAGTTGTGCAAAATACTGACTGATTTCAGCTTCTACTAGTTCACTGTCCTGCATATTCTCAGGGAGGATCATAGTTCCACTTAGTTTCTGAAAAAACGAAAGAAAATAAATTTAATATTAATTTCAAAGCAGTATCAGAAAAAAATATTGTTTAAACCAATACGAATTTTTTAAGAGGTGGGAAGCCTTAATGACAGTATTACAAATTAATTAAAATAGGTCAGAGTACATCTGTTAGAGACAAATGACAGAAATGAAAGTGACGCGGTGACAAGATAACTCTTGGTATTTTCTATTCTTTACGCTTTCGTAAAATCAATCGTCAAATCGTATAAAAAATACAAAAATTTTAACATGCACTGTTTCCCAGCTATCTTATGTATTCTATTTACGAGTTCAGAGTTTCGCAAATCTGTGCTCTTACTCCTTTTTGAGAAAACGACGTCGACTCTCTTGTCTTTAACTAGACCGTGATTAAGTTTTTACGCGAGACATCATTAACCCTGTACCCCAAGAAGAGCGCTCTCGACAAATTGTTTCGACCATGGTTTATTATTACTTTAAATTTCTTCTGTTCTTACTTTTAAAAATTCGCAAAACGCCATTTACTACAGCGTGATAAAAATCTTAATAAAGATTGACAAAAAAATCTGGTTAAAATAAGCGAAAGTCTAATTAATATTTTATTACGAGATATTTCGGTTCTTTTTAATCAGAGTTATTTTTAACAAATTTTAGAATCCGATTTTTCAATTAAAAATACTGTATTTCAATAAAAACAGATCGCTTCCTGACTTTTCCGGTTTCCTAGTTGAGTGAAACCCTTTAATAATTGAACTAAATTAATTAAAAGCCGAGGTAATTTTCGTTTTGCTTAATTATGCTTTAAACGAAAGAGATATTAGTTTTCTACCTATTAAAAAAAATATCTTTTGCCTTTAAAGGGCAAATTTTGGCCTTTTGGAAAATTGTTGATCGATTTCAGACAATTAGTTTAAATCACCTCTGTGAAGCTTTTATTCTTTTAAAAATTAAGAGATTCAAAAACTTCTTAAAACTTTCAGGTCTGAGAATTAATTAAATAATATTTTCAGAAAAATAAGACTGTTATTTTTCTTTACTTCTTTTTCATTTCCATTAGTTCCCAAATGAGGTACAATATATATTTGTTGCGGATGGAGAACAATTAGGGAGTAGAGAAAAAATTGATATTTGAGTAGAGAACGTGGGGGACATCAAAGGGAAAGTTCTCCATGAGGTGGGTGTTAATAAAATCGATTGCGTTTTTTGTGGTGTTACAATGCGTTGTATTATATATTATTATACTATCTTATGATATACTGAATTCACACGTGCCACACGTTTTCGATGTACGGCGTGTGTAATTTCCATTTGACACTGTTCTAATCAAGTTGGAAACGAGTTAGAGAGTGCTTTTGTCTTATGATTAGATGAAACAGTATCTTGAAGACGTGATAAGAATCTTTCACTGCTGAAAATAATATAGTTTAAGTTCTGAGCGAGTTTGTAAGTTGCAGAGAGGTAGGGGGTGTGAAAGAGTTTATTGCGTTGCGGTGCAAATTTCCATCAAACCGGAAAACGTCAAACAGAAATGGAAGAACAGAATTCCGTTTAAATTTACAAACTATTATATTTTGTTTTTATCTTAAATATTATCTCTTATTTTAAATATTATCTCTTATGTTAAATCTTATCTCTTATCTTAAATCTTATCTTTTATCATAAATCTTATAATTTATCTTAAATCTTTATCTTCATCTTATTCTATCAAATAAAAAGAGGTTGCGAATATGTCGAAAATAGATTTAATCTCAAAATCTGAAGGCACATTCTCTCTTCACCCATATTCTGACCTCCAAATTAAAATAGCTGTAAAATCCATAGAAGCTCTTCTTTCTAGTTAAGTTCACAATATTTATTACATATTTCAAATCGAATTTTTATGAAAATACTACCTAGAAAAGCAGAGTGTCTATAAATTTTATTTTAGATACGAAAAACTAACAGGTGGCTTATCCAAACTGCAGTTAGGGCTATTTTAATTTGGAGGGCAGTATTGGTTGGATATTCAATTTAAAAATATTTTTAAGTATTCCAAGAGATTTAAAAAAAAATTCATTCAGGTAAATTTGCGGATGATTTCCATTTAGGCTCAAGATATTCATTGTCCACTTTTAAGGGAGTTGGACCCAAGTGTTAAGCTCAAAATTCAATTCTCCATTTTACTCAACGAAAAATATTTAGTTTCGATACTTTTTGCATAAAACGAGGAATTCAAAATTTGACTTTAAAATCCAATATTTTCAGTTTACTTAAAAAATATTTGAATTAGATATTTTCTGGCTCTGTATGCTTAATTCTAGTTAAAAATTGATTAATTCTACAGAGGGAAGTAGTTTCAATTTTAATATTTGTTGATTAAAATGAGGAAATCGAATTTTTAGATTAGAACTTGGATCCAACACCCTTGATATAACTCTGAGGTGTCCCAGTTTGGGAAGCAACACCTCTATAATCTTTTCGAACAGAACTTCTCGAAGCAACAGGTGTGAGGATCTCTGGATGCCGATCTTTGACGATTATCGTTACTCAATGGCGTCGTAGAGTAGGTGAGAGGCCACAATCCTCTTGCGAGGTAAACGGGGACAACCTCATCCTTCCCGGTGGATAGACTCTCGAGACTTCAAGAGTCAAGTCGAACGAGTGAGGGAAGGAGTCAGCCAGCCTGTTGAAGTAACAGAGTAAGAAGGCTGGGCCACTACTTTGCCAACTAAAAAACACCAGATTGGAATGGCAGGGAGCGACTTCATGCTGGGTAGATCCGATACTCAGTCTTTCTCGTTGCAACGACCGGTAACCACGCGGCTACCGAGACTCGTGTAATAGCCACTCCTGTGTGCCGATTTAGTGCCGGTTCTCTTAATTTCCGGTGGATTTTGCCTTGAGTGCCGGTTCCAAAAATTAACACCGGCCCAGGACGATGTTGTGCCAGGATCTCTATTAGTTCAGGGATATCTTCCTCAGCGGAGGGATAAGTTGGGGAGGTCCAAATTGGAGAAGACCAAAATTGGAAGATGATGTTCCTAAGATCCATTTTGATCATCGCCAGCGCTGAAATTCTACTGCCTCTCGCTGGTGAGATATCTTCTCCGACTCATTGACAGATCTGGTGGTTGACTTTCGGTTTATGGTGGAGGTTGCTGCCTTTCCATTTGATTGGCCCAGTTTATTTCAACCCTGAAGCAATTTCATTCTTTTGACCTGCAATTTAGATAAAGCTTATTATTATTAGGTACAATTTATTACCAAAATGATTGGCTTGATTTATAAGCAAATATATGATATTTTATGGATAAGATAAGTACGTACTGTTGTTTAGAATTGGCGAACGCTTTCTTCGCGGCTAGCGAAACAAAGGATTCGAGTAATGGAAAGTTCGACACTAATGACAATATTTAGTATGTTGTGACTGAAGCACTGATATTAGGTGTACTTACTCATTTCGTTCCTTGTAACTAGACTCGTGTCTGCGAAGTTTTTCTGATTTTTCAGTATTTTAGAACTTTAGGTACAATTTTCAACTATTAATCCAATTTGTGGATAATCCTATATTAGGGGAATTAATTGAATGTATGATTAATCAAGTTTTTTCTGATTAAATTAGTTTCTTGCGAGGGCAAATTTATTTGACGTTTTAAAATTGTGGTGGAAATTTGAAAATTTTATATTCTGTGCCAATAGGTTTTGCGAAATAACAAGTTCGATAAATAACAACTGATTTGAAGTAACAAGGTGTTTTAAACTGATCGAATTTTACGAAAACAGACTGACTTTAATTAAATCCAAGTTCATAAAACAAGCAGGTGCCAATAACTGTCATGAAGGCAATTGTCTTCTGATTACTTTTACTTTTATTATTCATTTTCTTTACACCTTATATACGGAAATGTCCAAATAAATTTACTTTGTGATAAATATTTTTGCGTAATCCAGTCATCCTGTCATAAAAAAGAGATTGTGATTTTGTGGAAAATAAATTCTTGAAAACTGAAGCCACCAATTGATTTTAGGGAGTTTTAAAAAAATTTTTAAAGAATTCAGAAGATTATCAAGATTTTCAAATTATCTTAGAATATTTTAAAGTATTTCAAGGGACTTTGAATGATATTAAAGAATTTCAAGGGATTTAAAAACAATGGAAATTACTTAAAGTAATTTCAAGTCTTTTAAAATTTCACAAAGAACTTAAAAATCGATTAAATTCCTTGAAATCTTTTAAAATTCTTAGAAACTTCTTAAAATTCCTCAATTTTTAAAACATTTATTATAGAAGCCCTTAAAATCCCTTCAAAAAGAATTTAAATTCTTAAAAATCACTTAAAATTGCATGAATTCCTTTAAAATTTCACATGATATCCTAAAATTTCCTGAAATTCTACGAAATCTTTACAAAATCCTGAAAATCTTTTAAATTTCGTAAAAATCACTTAAAACCGTCAAATCTTTAAAATTACTGGAAACCTCTTGAAATTCTTTAAAATCATTAGAAATCTCATCAAATTCCATCCAATTCTAAAGAATTGTACAAAATCTTTTAAAATTAGGAGAAATATCTTAAAAATTCATGAAAATTCCACAATATCTTTTAAGAATCGAAAAATTTCCTGAAAACCCTTAATATTATAAGCAATAACAGAAAATTCTTTAAAACCCCTTAAAACTTTTATAACCCTTTTAAAATTATTTGAAATTTAACGAAAACCTTAGAAATTGCTTAAATTCGTCAAAATCTTTTAAAATTCTTAGAAATCTCTTAAAACTAAAACCCATAAAAATCTTTGATAAATTGTATGAATTCCTTTAAAATTTCACAAAATATCTTAAAATCACTTAAAATTCAACGAAATCTTTTCAAAATCCCAAAAATCTTTTGAATTTCGTAAAAATCACTTGCAAATCGTCAAATTCTCTTAAAATATCTAGAAATATTTCAATATCTATTAAAAATCGAAAAATCTCTTGAAATGACTCAAAATTATAAGAAATCTCAGAAAATTCCTTAAAACTCCTTAAAACTCCTATAAATGACTTCGAGTGTAAGGGAAATCTTTTAAAATTTGTTAAGATCTCTAAAAATTCCTAAAAACTTCTTGAAATTCCTTAATATTTAAAATCCCTTAAAATTACATGCAATTCTTAAAAATTCTACAAAACCTTTAAAAATCAGAAAAACATCTTAAAATCCTTTAAAATTATTAGAACTCTCATAAAATTCCATCGAACCAATAAAAATTCCATAATATCTTCTTTTCTAAATCTGTCCATAAAATTTCCTGACAAATTTTAAAATCCCTTTATATCTCTAAAAAAATTAGTTAAAAGTATTAGAGGTCTAATTAAATTCAATAAAATCCCTCACAATTTTTAGAAATTTAAAAAAATATCTTCAAATTCCTCGAAATTCCAAAAAATTAAAAATTCTTGAAAACTCCTTAAAATTCCTTACAAACATTTTGAAAAATCCTTTAAAATTTCACAAAAACCTTAAAAATCGCTTAAATTCGTTGAAATCTTTTAAAATTTTCCAGTTATCGTTAAATTTACCTCCAAGAACACAGTGTTCTATTCTATTGTTTTACTTTTGGAATAGAATCAATTTTCAGTCTTTTGAATACTTGAATGGAAAGAATTATGGGAAAGGAGGCGAGGGTCTTTCTTGTATTTCTAGGCAGCTTCCTTTTCACAGTTTCGCTGCGTTTAATAATCATCTACTTCTTTCTGGTGCCGAGAGTAAAATCCAGTGAGATGGAAAAGAGCCAAAGAGCAGGGGCTGCAGAAACTTTTGTGGAAATCTCCGTTTGCCGTACTTTCTACACCTTCTACGGGGAATAGCGATTCGCTATGATTTGCTGAAATGGTAAAACAACGACCACAGAAAGACGGGGGTTGCGCTGCCGAAGGAAAATCAAAATCCAAGGCAGTTCGTTTGACTAGATTTTCTTCGTCCTTTTTCCTTTTCCTCGCACGTGTTCCTTCCGCTGTGCTTTGCACACACATTCACTAGACTACGTACTTTGGTCGCCAAATAATTCACTATACTCTCTTCAACGCGGATGGCAAACTAATGTAAATCCTAAGAGTACATCTGGAACGTTTTCTTGAAAAGTACCTGTTAGAAATAAATACTTGCATCGGTAGTTATTTTCTGGAAATTGGAAATGGAAGAAATTTTCTGGAATTGAGTAGAAAAAATGTAATCTGTTGTTTACTAGGTAATATAATTTCTCCAGGCTCTTTCAATAATTACAAAATATCTCATAATACTGTTTCCTAAGCTTGTGGCTTTCGCGGTTAAATCTCCCTTTTCGTGGGAAATTTATATAAGTATGGCATTAGAAAAATCGAAATTTAATGAACTTATTTTGTACTGTTTGATTTTTTTACGAATTTAGGATGCTTAATTCATTGCTTTATTAATTTTTGAATAAACGGATGGAATACTGGGCATTTTTCAAAAGCTAGCAAACCATCATTGCAATTTTTTCCCAAATTCAGAAAATCAATATTATAATATATTATTATTATATTATAATATATTATTATTGTATTATAATATTATAATTTCATATTTAAAAGAGTTGAAAAAAATTCCAAAGAAATGTTGAAAAGCTTTGAGTGATTTCAGAGGATTTTAATAGCTTTTTGTAGGCCTTGAACAGATTTTGAAAGATTGTAGGATATTTCCAAAAACTTTAGAGAATTCAATATGTTTAAAAAAATTTTGAAGAGATTTAAAGGCGTTGGATCAAAGTTTTAAGCTCAAAATTCCATTCTCCATTTTAATCAAGGAAAATTGTAGATAAATATTTTTTCGCTCTGTAGCACTAATCTTTTGTTAAATATAAGACTGCGAAGAGAGAGAAAAAATATTTAATTTCGAAAATTTTTCCATAAAATGAAGAATTAAAAATCAAAATTCAAAATTACTTAAAAATTCCATTTTTAATATTTTTTAAGTTATTTTAAGCGATTTTACAAATTTTCAAAGGATTTTAAAAGATTTTCAGTGACTTTAAAGAATTGTAAATAATTCTTTTAAAAAATCTGTCATTTCAAAGAATTTCAAGGAATTTTTACTTTTTTTTTCTGAAATTTTAAAAGTCGTTAAATAATTGTATGTGATTTTAAACAATTCAAGGATTTTTTAGGAATTGCAAAGCATTTTAAATTATTGTAAATGATTTTACAGATTTATAAGAGATAAAAGATTTATACAGATTTAATAAAAGATAAAAGTCTTTAAATCACTTTAAGTGATTGTAAATAATTTTAAGACTTCGTTTTAAAATATTTTAGAAGAATTCAATTACTTTAAGAGATTTCAAGTGTGATTTCAGAAAATTTATACGAGTCGTCTTCCCTTCGATTTTAAACGATTTTATGAAGACTTTATAGGATTTCAGGACATAATTTTAATAAATTTTAATAAATTTCAATATATTTTCAAGATTTCAACCGAAAGTCGACGAATTTAAATAAAAATAAATAAATAAATTTAATTTAAATTGATATAAGAGAAATCAAAGTCAACTCTCGACTGAAGTATGTTATAATTTACAGGAGTGGGCATTAAACAATGTTGTCTTATCATTAAAAATAATCACAGCCTATTTGAAATGCTTACAGGTAAATAATTATTATCCTCCTTGACAGGAAAGCCCTCTTTAAGGAACATGTCTATTATTATGAATGATTATTTCATTTCAAGCAACAGTTTATATCTCACCAGAAAATCTCCTATTGAAGCTAATGGAAACAGTATTTAATTACATTCTTCTCCTAGCAACGATAAATTATATCTTTCAAATCATTTTTATCAGAATTGAATGAACTTTCCCTAAAGTAGTTGGCATTTAAAAATTATTTAGAAAAGATAATTGATACAGTTGTACTCTTTTGTGCCTTAAGGATACTTTAATCTACTTATTTAGTTTTATTTTACTTTGTTTTCTTTTTTGTAGAACGAAAATTCATTACTTAAATTTTAGACTGAGCAGCAACAAGGCAAATAAACAGGAAGAAAGCAATCATTTTACTAGCCAGATTTCATTATTGTGGTAATCTAAATTAATGCCAGAACGCTTTACTTAATTAGGAAAGGGTTTGTTTGTTATAAAACACATAGATGGACACCATTACTGCAATTATGTTTAATCATTTGTCTGAATACGTCCTCTAGTATTTATCTTTCAATATTGTCATAAATTATCATAAATAAATCTAAAATCTAATGAAAAAAAAATATAAAACTGAAAGTTCGTGTAGTTTGTCACCAATATATATTTTTTAATTGGGAGGTCTTTCAATATAAATTTTTTTTGTCTTTCTTTGTCGGTTTATTTACAATTTTTATTTTATTTTCTGTTTTAAATAGTTTCAAAATACTTCCAACGAATTAAAATATTAAAATTAATTAAACATATTTTGACTTGCAACTTTTTGAAATCCAGGGTTTTCTGCTAGTTTTAAATCAATTTCTTCTTTTTCCAAAATGAAATAATGCTAACATTCTAACTATCTAAAATAATAATAATTTGAGAAAAAAAGCTCAAGAATTCAAATTCTTAAAACTTACTTAAAATTGCTATAATACGAAATCTTTAGAAAAAGCCTAAAAATCTTTTGAATTTTGTAAAAATCACTTAAAAACCGTCAAATCCTTAAAATTCCTAGAAACCTTTTGAAATTCCTTAAACTTTAAAATCCCTTAAAATCATTAGAAATCTCATCAAATTCCATAAAATTCTAAACAATTCTACAAAATATTTTTCAATTATTAGAAACCTCACCAAATTCCATCAAATTCTAAACAATTCTACAAAATTTTTTAAAACTATTAGAAATCTCATAAAAATCAATCAAATCTATGAAAATTAAATTAACAGCCTTTGATATCTTTTATATCCTTAAAATCCACTAAAACTACATATTTGAAATCTTATCAAATTCCATGAAATTCTTTAAAATGCTCACAAAATTTTTTAAAGATCATAAAAATTTCTTGAAATCACTTAAAATTATAAGAAATCTCAGAAAATTCCTTAAAACTTCTATAAATCATTCGAAATCCCTTGAGAATTCATGAAAACCTTTGAAATCGATTAAATTCGTTAAAATCTTTTAAAACTCTTAGAAACCCTTTAAAATTCCTCAATTTAAAAAAATGTAGAATCCCTTAAAAAAGAATTAAAACTCTTAAAAATCTGTGATAAATTGCATGAATTCCTTTAAAATTTCACAAAATATCTTAAAATCTATAAAAATTCCACGAAATCTCTTCAAAATCCCAAAAATCTTTTGATTTCTTAAAAATTCTACAAAAACGTTAAAAATCCTTTAAAATTATTAGACATCTCATAAAAATTTAATACAATCCTTAAAGATGGGATGTATTTTAAAAATCATTAAAATCTTTCGAATTCTCTTAACATTTCTGGAAATTACTTGTTAAAATTTAAAATCCTTTAAGATTATCAGAAACTTTTCGAAATTTCGAAATTCTACGGCAAGATTTAAAATCCCAAAAATCTTAAAATCTCTTAAAATTTTCAGAAACTTCTTGAAATTCTTTCAAATTCTATGATAACAATTAAAATCCCTTTTCTATCCTTCAAAATTAGAAATCTCATAAAATTTTATGAAATCCCTTATAATTTCACAAAAATTTTAAAAATCATAAATCTTTTTAAATCCACGTTAAAATTCATGAAAAAGATTTATAATCCGGGAAACCTTTTTAAATCCTTTAAAATTCCTTGAACTTTCATAAAATCACTAGAAATCTTCTGAAATCCTTTTATAATTTTTACAATTTTCTGAAATCTCTCAAAACCCCTTGAAATTCCTTAAAATCACTTAAAATCTTTTGCAATCCTGTAAAGTCTCTTTAAAATTCCTTTTAATTCTATGAAATCTCTTTAAATCCTGGGCAACTTTGGATAAATTTTTACTAGTAAATAAATAAAAACTTTCTGAAACCTCAATTAAATTCATATTATAAATTAGATAATTATTAAAAGAATGAAAACTTGAATTTCACCGCGATTTTTAAATTATTAAATTATTATTATTATTTTATTATTCCGGATTATTTAAATATATATGTGGCTATTTTCCAGTTTGTCTCGATTTTCCCATCAAGTCACTGCCCTGGTAATTTAATTTGTTAAAAAAAAATTAAGTATACTCAAAAAAATTCCGTATTCCGTAAAAATCTCGTATTAATCCGCAGGAGGATAAAATGTTAATATTACCTTTTTCGACTATAATAAACGCATTATTCTCGAATACTATCATATAAAATGATAAAGAACGAAAGGTTTAAAACTCTAAATTAAGCAAATGTACAGAGTTGGAATGTTGGAATCTAATTTCCATTGAAAGCGCTCTTATGAGATTAATAATACATACCGATTCAGCGTTCAACGTTTTGGTGATGAGCGTATTTAATTAAAATATGATGTGTCATCTCTCATATCAGTACAAACGCGGAATTGAATCAAATTGCTGTTAACGATTTCCGAACAGGAATTCGTCACTGATTGTAGGCAAAGGAAAGAGGACGATACATATTGACTGAAACGGATCCGATGAGCAGTGCTTTCCGGCAAACACTATTAAAAGGGACGGGAATATATATATATACATAATCCAAAGTGATATTAATATTTGTTCATATGAAAATAACTCTACTAAAAAATAATTTTCATTTCTTTTTCGTTAATAATAATAGCACAGTTTTTAATTTCAAAAAGATTTTTGAAATTAAAAAATGTGCTATTATTATTAACAAAAAAGAAATGAAAATTATTTTTTAGTAGAGTTATTTTCATATGAACAAATATTAATATCACTTTGGATTATGTACTTCTTTTTATGGATTATTATGATGCGAGAGATACTGATTAAATATTTTTCAGAATGTATTGCTTTTATTAAAGATTCCCCAAGTATTTCAAATAACGCGCGATGGCACCTGAAGTGTTCGTGAGGCGTGTAATAATATTAAAAATATTTGTAACTTGCTAGGAATGGACGAGGCAACGATTAATTATCGCAGCGATTAGGCATTCCGCAACTCAAAAACAAGAGCAGACAGCTACCGAGGCTGACGGGTTTCTTTGTCACATTCTCATAGGGTTTTTCTCGTTTTTCTTCAGATGTTGTACTCGTGGTTGTTCTACTTGTTTTTATCAACTTTTATAAACTTTTATACAGACTTTTAAAAATTGTTATTTTATCTTAAGGGCATGTGATACTTTACCATAAGAGAAAATTAGTTATACCAATTAGACATTCATACTGATAATGTTTTTTGGAAAAATATTTATCATTATGAAATAAATAAATAAATAAATATTTATTTATAAATATATATTAATATAAATTATATTACATATAATAATATAATATATCTTTCTAAATCTGAATTAGTGAAAAGTAGGTCACTAATTTACTTTAGTAAAAATTTTCACTAATTATTAGTTGTATTCCACTATTTCAATTAGTAAGTTTTCAACTTTTCACTAAAGTTTTAGTCAAAAATGACTAACAATTAGCAGAATTTTTCACTAAAGTAAATCGGTGACCTCCTTTCACTAATTCAGATTTAGAGAGATTAAAATAAATAAATATTTGTTCTTATTACCTAAAAATATTTATTATTATGAATCTATAATTGGTATAACTAATTTGCTCTTATGGTAAAGTATCACATGCCTTTAAAAAAGTGGTGTAACGAAATGTCCCATAAAATTTCACAAAAATCTTGAAAATCACTGATTTCTTAAAATCCATGTTAGAAATTAATACAAATTTTACAAAATCCTTGGAAAATTAGAAAAATCTCTTGAAAACTTTGACAATTTTTAAAAGATCTTCAAAATCCTTATGTAACTTCTACAACATCTTTTAAAAATGAAACAAAAATCTTTTGAAATATCTCAATAAAATTTTCCTGACAAATTTTAAAATTTATAAAATATTTTTAGTCATCAAAAATGTCTTGAAATCTGTTTAGACGTGATAAAATTTTTAATTCAGAGAAACTTGTTGAAATTCTTTGAAATTCTACACTACAATATTTAAAATCATTTTATATCCTTTAAAAACCCCTTATAACTGTTATTAAGAGATATTGCGGATTTTTTTATGTATTTAATGGAATTTTATAAGTTTATAATAATTTAAAAAGATTTTAAGATATTTTTCTAATTTTTAAGGTTTTTGTAGAATTTTTAAGAATTTCATAGAATTTTAATAGGATTCTAGGAATTTTAAGGGAATTAGACGATTTTTAAAAGATTTTTTTATATGACATTCAGAAGATTTTTTTTAGGATTTAAAAATTATTTCTATCAGTTTTAAGAGACTTTGACGATTTCCAACTGACTTTTACGAAATTCAAAAGATTTTTGGGATTTTGAAAAGATTTCGTTGAATTTTAAGGGATTTCAGGATATTTTGTGAAATTTTAAAGGAATTCATGCAATTTATCAAAGATTTTTGAGAGTTTTAATTCTTTTTTAAGGGATTATACATTTTTTTTAAATTGAGGAATTTTAAGTGGTTTCTGAGAATTTTAAAAGATTTTAACGAATTTAAGCGATTTCTAAAGTTTTCGTGAAATTTCAAGGGGTTTCAAAAGGTTTATAGGAATTTTCTGAGATTTCTTATAATTTTAAGTGATTTTTTATCTTTAAAAGATTTTGTGAGCATCTTAGAGAATTTCATGGAATTTGATAAGATTTCTAATAGTTTTAACGGATTTTAAGGATTTAAAAGATATCAAAAAGGCTGTAAATTTTTCAAGGACTTTCAACAAATTTTTCGATTCTTAAAACACATTGTGGATCCTCTCTAAATCTGAATTATTAAGAAGTTACTAATGAAATAATGCCAAATTGTTTACTAATACACTTTAGTAAGCATTTTTAATATCAATTAGTTAAAAACTACTCATTCATAGTAAAAAGTACTAATTCAGTTAGTAACGGTAACTAAATCAATTAGTGAGCCTTACTAAATTAATTAGTAATATTTTACTGTGAATTAGTAGTTTTTAACTAATTGATAGTAAAATTGCTAATAGTAAAAATAAAGTGCATTAGTAAACGATTTGCAAAAGATAAATATTTTATGTGATTTTAAGGAATTTCAAGGGGTTTTGAGAGATTTCAGAAAATTGTAAAAATTAAAAAAGGATTTCAGAAGATTTCTAGTGATTTTATGAAAGTTTAAGGAATTTTAAAGGATTTAAAAAGGTTTCCGGGATTATAAATCTTTTTCGTAAAATTAACGTGGATTTAAAAAGATTTATGATTTTAAAAATTTTTGTGAAATTATAAGGGATTTCATAGAATTTTATGAGATTTCTAATTTTAAAGGATAGAAAAGGGATTTTAATTGTTATCATCGAATTTGAAAGAATTTCAAGAAGTTTCTGAAAATTTTAAAAGATTTTAAGATTTTTGGGATTTTAAATCTTGCCGTAGAATTTCGAAATTTCGAAAAGTTGCTCATAATCTTAAAGGATTAAAAATTTTAACACGTAATTTCCATAAACTTGGGATTTTGAAAAGATTTCGCTGAATTTTAAGGGATTTCAGGATATTTTGTGAAATTTTAAAGGAATTCATGCAATTTATCAGAGATTTTTAAGAGTTTTAATTCTTTTTTAAGGGATTCTGCATTTTTTTAAATTGAGGAATTTTAAAGGGTTTCTAAGAATTTAAAAAGATTTTAACGAATTTAATCGATTTCAAAGGTTTTCATGAAATCTCAAGGGATTTCGAATAGTTTATAAAAGTTTTAAGGAATTTTCTGAGATTTCTTATAATGTTAAGTGATTTCAAGAGGTTTTTCTGATCTTTAAAAAATTTTGTGAGCATTTTAAAGAATTTTATGGAATTTGATAAGATTTATAATAGTTTTAATGGATTTTAAGGATATAAAATATATCAAAGGCTGTTAATTTAATTTTCATAGATTTGATTGATTTTTATGAGATTTCGAATAATTTTAAAAGATTTTTTAGAATTGTTTAGAATTTGATGGAATTCGATGAGATTTCTAATTATTTTAAAGGATTTTAAGTGATATAAGAAATTTCAAGAATTTTCTGAAAATTTTAAGAGATTTTAAGATTTTTGGGATTTTAAATCTTGTCGTAGAATTTCGAAAAGTTTCTGATATTCTTGAAGGATTAAAAATTTTAACACGTAATTTCCAGAAATTTCGGATTTTGGAAAGATTTCGCTGAATTTTAAGGGATTTCAGGATATTTCAAAAGATTTATAATTTAAAAAATTTTTGTGAAATTATAAGGGATTTCATAGAATTTTAGGAGATTTTAAGATTTTTGGGGTTTTAAATCTTGTCGTAGAATTTCGAAATTTTTAAGTTTCGAAAAGTTGCTCATAATCTTAAAGGTTTAAAAATTTTAACACGTAATTTCCATAAACTTGGGATTTTGAAAAGATTTCGCTGAATTTTAAGGGATTTCAGGATATTTTGTGAAATTTCAAAGGAATTCATGCAATTTATCACAGATTTTTAAGAGTTTTAATTCTTTTTTAAGGGATTCTACATTTTTTTAAATTGAGGAATTTTAAAGGGTTTCTAAGAATTTAAAAAGATTTTAACGAATTTAATCGATTTCATAGGTTTTCATGAAATCTCAAGGGATTTCGAATAGTTTATAAAATTTTTAAGGAATTTTCTGAGATTTCTTAAAATTTTAAGTGATTTCAAGAAATTTTTATGATCTTTAAAAAATTTTGTGAGCATTTTAAAGAATTTTATGGAATTTGATAAGATTTATAATAGTTTTAATGGATTTTAAGGATATAAAAGATATCAAAGGCTGTTAATTTAATTTTCATAGATTTGATTGATTTTTATGATATTTCGAATAATTTTAAAAGATTTTCTAGAATTGTTTAGAATTTGATGGAATTCGATAAAATTTCTAATTATTTTAAGGGATTTTAAGTGATATAAGAAATTTCAAGAAGTTTCTGAAAATTTTAAGAGATTTTAAGATTTTTGGGATTTTAAATCTTGTCGTAGAATTTCGAAAAGTTTCTGATAATCTTGAAGGATTAAAAATTTTAACACGTAATTTCCAGAAATTTGGGATTTTGAAAAGATTTCGCTGAATTTTAAGGGATTTCAGGATATATCAAAAGATTTATGATTTTAAAAATTTTTGTGAAATTATAAGGGATTTCATAGAATTTTATGAGATTTCTAATTTTAAAGGATAGAAAAGGGATTTTAATTGTTATCATCGAATTTGAAAGAATTTCAAGAAGTTTCTGAAAATTTTAAGAGATTTTAAGATTTTTGGGATTTTAAATCTTGCCGTAGAATTTTTAAATTTCGAAAAGTTGCTCATAATCTTAAAGGTTTAAAAATTTTAACAGGTAATTTCCAGAAATTTGGGATTTTGAAAAGATTTCGCTGAATTTTAAGGGATTTCAGGATATTTTGTGAAATTTTAAAGGAATTCATGCAATTTATCAGAGATTTTTAAGAGTTTTAATTCTTTTTTAAGGCATTCTACATTTTTTAAAACTTGAGGAAATTTAAGGGTTTTCTAAGAATTTTAAAAGATTTTCTAGAATTGTTTAGAATTTGATGGAATTCGATGAGATTTCTAATGATTTTAAGGGATTTTAAGTGATATCAGAAATTTTAAGAGGTTTCTAGGAAATTTTCAGAAATTTTCACGAATTTTAACATGGATTTTAAGAGATTCATGATTTTCAAGGTTTTTGTAAAGTAGGATTTCTATAACGCTTCGCGATGGCTACGGGGTGAAGGAATATATATAACGATAACAAAATGTATGTTGTTCACATTGCATTCTGAGCGCGAACATTTCTCGCGTGAGTATAAACTCCTTCGCGTGTACCAATTCGTGCACATATATATATATATATATATACATACGAGCATACATGTCGATGCGGTATTGCGGTAGTTTGCGATGTGGCACGTCGGGAGATCGAGCATGACAATATGAACCCGAGGAGAAATCAGGGAGGCGTGAACGGAGTTATGAATTAGCTGCCGCGCGCACCTACCCTCCATCAACGAGTCTACAAGTGAGAAAGCAAAGGAGTCCTTTCACGGTTTTCTCGTTCAATGTAGTTCCCAATGTAGAGGGAAAGACACAGAGAAAAAAAAATCCTCGAATCACGGTGATAACAACTTATCGGTCGAGCAATCCAAAGAAAAATAGTCAATTCCCTGATATAAAAAAAAGAAGCTCCACTCTTTTAATTCTACTTTTTCGCAGTTTTGCGTAAATTGGACATTGAATTTAACTTTGTGTTTAATTGTCTTTAATTCAATGTTTTTCTTTTTTTTTCTATTTGTCTTTCTATTTTTTTTTCTAGTTTTGCAACTTTATTGTAAAAAAAAGACAATAATAATAAATACCAGAAATTTATTCGGCGCTGTTGGTTTGCTTTAGTCCTTAAAATTTTACGAAAGCCTTAGAAATCCTTGTAAATTCTTCAAAATCTTTTAAAAAAACAAATTTTTTTTTAAATCCCTGAATAAAATACCCTGATAAAAAAATCTTTGAAATCCCATAAAATATTTTGAAAGTCATAAAAATCTCTTGAAATCTGTTCAAATTCGTGAAAACCTCTTAACATACCAAGAATCTTTTTGAAATTCTTTAAAATTTTATAATAAACTTTAAAAAGACTTTACATCCCTTAAAATCCATGAAAAGTATTAAAAATTTCGTGAGCTTTCATAAAATTCTTAAAAATTCGATAATATCTTTTAAAAATCAGAAAACTTTCTTGATATCCCTTAAAAGTATTAGAAATCTCATAAAATCCTTAAAAATGCCAATAAAGTTTTTTAAAAGTCCTGATTCTCGTTGTTTTAAAAAACTCTATATTGTCCTAAAATTCTTGGAAATTGTAATACAACATTTAAAATCCCTTAAAATTCTCAAAAACCTTTTCAAATTTTGTAATTCCTTGAAATTCCACGACAAGATTCCCTTAAAAATTTTGAAATCCCATAAAATATTTTGAAAGGCATAAAAATCTCGTAAAATCCCTTAAAATTCTCAAAAACCTTTTGAAATTCCACGACAAGATTCATAATAGCTTAAAATCCCAAAAACCTTTTTAAATATCTTAAAATTTCGCAAAAACCTTCGAAATTACTTAAAATTCGTGAAAATATCTTAAAATTCCTGGAAATTCCATGAGAACGATTAAAATCCCTTAAAATTCTCAAAAACCTTTTGAAATTTTGAAATTCCACGACAAGATTCATAATTTTTTTAAATCCCAAAAACCTTTTTAAATATCATAAAATTTCGCGAAAACCTTCGAAATTGCTTAAAATTGTATACCTTTGAATTCTTTAAAATACAATAAAATTATTATAAATGAAATCTTTAAAAATGTCTTAAAATCTTTTAAAAATCAGAAATATCTCTTGAAATTCCCTAAAATTATTAGACATATGGAATTGTACAAAATCTTTTAAAAATCATAAAAAAAACTTTTAAATCTCTCAATAAAATTCCCTTACACATTTTCAAATTCATTAAATCCCATAAAATATTTTTAGTCATAAAAATCTCTCAAAATTATTAGAAATTTCATAAAATTTAATGAAACCCTTAAAATTCGTGAAAATCGTTAAAATTCCCAGAAACATCTTGGAATTTTTGTAAGAAGTAAATGATTATTGTAATAAGTAAAACAAATACTCGAGAAAATTTTTAATTCCTTAAAATTCGTTGAAAGATCTTAAAATTCCTCAAATTTTCCAACTTTCAAAATTCTTTACAAATTCTAAAATTCGTTTAAATTTAGTCAAAATTACTTGAAAATCGTCAAAATTCCTTAAAATTCTTAGCAGCCTTTTGAAGTGAATTCGTAGGATTTTAAGGTATTTTAATGTTTCTTGCGAAATCTGAATTTCAAACGATTTGAAAAAGATTGAAAAGAATTTTAAAAAGTCTTGATGATTTTCAAAGTGATTTGATGGGATTTTAATATTTCTCATGGAATTTTAAAGGATCTCACGATATTTTTATAATTTGTAAAAGATTTCGCCAAATTTTATCAGATTTTATGGGAGTTTAAATATTGAAATGGAATTCTCAAGAAATTACTACAGATTTTCAATATTTTAAAGAGATTTACATGAATTTTAAAATAATTTAAGTTTTTCGTTTATTATATTTTTTATTTTCTCATAGATTTTTACGAATTTTAAGTGATTTTAATTGATTTTAAGTGTTTTTAAAGTTAATCATAGAATTTTAAAGGATTTGAAGATATGTTTATATTTTTAAAAGATAGAAAAATAAAAAAATAAAATAAAATAAAAATACCCCTTATATGTAAGTTATTTACATCTTCTTAGAATGTAAAAATGCTCAACTATGAAAAGTACGTAACTTGATGTTGATAAAATGAATTTTAAATAATTCGATTGGAAATTTGTGGAAATCCCAGGAAAAGTAAAATTTGAACATTCTGCCAATATGTGCACTTTCTGATTGATTAACCGGATACCACGACTAGAATTTAAAATTCCCCTTTTATATTCCATCGATTTCTAGAAGATTCCCACATCCTGCATGGAATTTATTAAAATTTCAAGATTCTATTCAGGATACATACAAGAGAGGATTCGAAATGCTGGTTATCGTCGTAAAACCCTTAGATGCCTTTTCATCTTTTTACCTCTATCGCTCAGACGAATGACGTGGCTTCTATCTTGCGAGGTGGAAACAACAGGAAAAACGAAGACGCGAATGACAAACAATATCAGCAGCTGGATGCGCGTATTGCGAACGCCTCTTTACTTTATGTCCGATATTATTATTATATCGATTGATCGTGAAAAAAAAAGAAAGAAATTCAAAGAGAACGAGAGCTAGTTTATTCTTTTGTAGAACTTCTTTCTGTTATAAGAAATATTCCGCGTTTGTAGGAAAGGAGGAGAATGAGAAAAAATAAACAAGTTCAGAGAGTTAAACACGAGTCAGTTCATAGAATGAAAATACTAAATTACTAAAAAGAGAAATAAAATTCGCAGCAAGTAATAAGCTTGTAAAAAATACTAAACAAGATTGTACAATATCTGCATTTAAGTTGAAAGAAAGAAAGAAAGAAAGAAAGAAAGAAAGAAAGAAAAAAAGCAATTTCAATTTAAACGTGATCGCAGAGTTGCTACGTGACCCGGAAACCTGGGAAAGTCATTGCATTTTGAAAAACTTCTGGAAAAATATCGAATATCGAAAAAGAAATTTTTAAGTGATTACTGATTCAACTTCAATGAATTTACGTGGAGACAATTTTATTGTATTTGTTCATGCGATTTTAAAGTTTTATTTTAACTTTATTAAAAAGTAAAGAGTTATTATTATTATTATTTTCAACTTTGAACCTAATTTTTCTAAAAAAGTTGAATTATGCTCTTAAAGTGCACGAGTTTTAATAATAATTTATTACAAAATAATACACACATACATTTTAAAAGATTTAGTAGAATTTTAAGGGACTTGATGAAATTTTAAGGAATTAAACAAATTTTTTAAATTCCATGTATAATTGTAAAGGATTTTAAAAATCTTGTGAGAATTTAAAGAAATTTGGACATTTTTAAAGTAATACTAATTTTAAAGGATTTTAATATTCCTCATCAATTTTTGAAGGATTTCATAAGATTTCTATGATTTTTAAAAGATTTTGTGGAATTTTACAAAATTTAAGGAAATTTGTACGTATTTTAAAGGATTTAAAAGTTTTTCACGGAATTAAAAGGATTTTAAGAAACTTGGAAGAGTTTTAAGAAATTTCAAGGGATATAAATATTCTCCGAGGAATTTTAAAGGATTTTTTAAAAGGCTTGTAAAAACCTTAAGAAATTTTGATTTTTTTAAATTGATTTTAAATTGAGTTGAAGTTTCAGACGTCTACAAATTTTTTCTTCTTCAAAGATTCTTACTAAAAACATTTTATTATTTACAATAATTTATTTATTCCAACCGAAAACATGGAAAAAGTTTTTGCAAACAATATTTTTATTTTTTGATGAGAAATCTTTGATGAAAAAAAAAGAATTAATCTATGTAAATATCTGAAATTTCAGCCCAATTGATTTTAAGGGATTTGATTGAAATTTTAAAGAATCTCACAAGATTTTCATGATTTGTAAAAGATTTTGTAGAATTTTCTAGAATTTCAAGAGGTTTTCATGAATTTTACGAAGTTTGTGGAAATTTAAAAAAATTTTTGCCTTTTTTAAAATGATTTTAAGTAATTTAAATATTCCTGGTGGAATTAAAAAAAATGTCAAAACTTATTTTTGATTTTTAAAGGATTTTGTGAGGTTTTTGTTTCTAAGAATTTTTATTTAGAGACTTTAATGTATTTTAGGGAATTTCAAAGTTTTTTATTGAATTTTAAAGGATTTCACGAGATTTTGATAAATTTATAAAAGATTTTGTGAAATTGCAAAGGATTTCATGGAAATTTAATAGATTTTCGAGAAATTATGATATTTCATGGGATTTTAAATATTTTAGTGAAATTTTAAGGAATTTAAAGATATTTCTAGGAATTTTCAAAAGATTTCAGCGAATTTTAAGGGATTTCAGTAAGTTTCCAATAACTCTAAGAGATTTTAACACATAATTGATATTAAAGTTCCTCGTGGAATTTTGAAATATTTCAAAATATTTAAAAAAGATTTTATGTAATTTTGAAGTATTGCAGGAGAAATTTTAATTGATTTTTAGAAATTTCAAAAGATTTTTTTTAAGAAACTTAAAGAATTTGAAGAATTTAAAAATAATTCATGAAAATTAAATGTCTTTCATGAGATATTAACAAATTTGAAGGAATTTCGTCGAATTTAAAAATATTTCTATAAATTTCAAGTGTTCTGAAGTGATTTTAAATTTCAAAAGATGTAAAGTGATAGGAAATTTTCTAAAAACTAAATATTAATTTTACTGAAAATTTGTTCGCATTTTTAATACTTTTCTATCATTGAAATGTTATTTTTTTATAATTATTTATTTTACAGGTGTCGGGAATATTTTTTTCATTAATTTTCAGACGTCGCAAAACAATCTCGAAATCCCGCCTAATGTAACTAAATTATAGATCGAGATTCGTTAATATCTAGACTCTTATATTTGGAAAACATTGTTTGGACTTTTTCCTCTTTTATTATTGATATTTTTTCATTCGTGCAGTAAAAATGGAGCAGATCAGAGTTTGTCTGCATATGTCGATTCGTAAGCAACTATTGTTTATCGCCGATTTAGCAATGCCGGAGAGCCTCGCTGAATTCGCAATATTATTTTGCTCTCACCCTCTAGCTTGGATCCCTTGTGAATCCACGGTAGAAATGTTTCGCGGAAAAACGCAAAAATCCACGATCAACGTGATTCGCGCGTGAACTGATTCGAAAGGTTTGATCGTTCCAAGCAAACTATTTGCAATTGCACTCGATCTGAATCTAGAGAGAATAATTCTACTTCAAGGATCTCTCAGCCTCGTCCTCCTTAAGTCCTCGTTGATACCGAGCGATTTGATCCCAGCTTCGGATTAGCATAAGGCACGTTTCGCAATAAGGATGCTTTACGCGAACCTTGTCGGAGGGTAAATCATTTTGTAAACAAAGAAAAATACTGCCAGGAAATTTGCTTTAATTTTCTATTTTAAAAATCTACCTTCAATATTAACTGAAAATTATTCTTCAAAATATTATTTTGAGAAATTTAAAAGATTTTTGGGATTTTGAAAAGATTTCATTGAGTTTTAAGGGATTTCAGGGTTTTTTGTGAAATTTCAAGGGATTTGAAAATATTAATAGGAGTTTTAAGGAATTTTCTGAGATTTTTTATAATTTGAAGTGATTTCAAGAGATTTTTCTTATCTTAGAATTTCATGGAATTTGATAAGATTTCTAATAGTTTTAATGGATTTTAAGGATATAAAAGATATCAACGACTGCACATTTTTTAAGGGCTTTCAAGAAATTTTTCGATTTTTCAATCTCGTCAAACTCCATGAAATCCTTCGAAATTCCAAAAAATCTTTTAAAAATCATTAAAATCTCTTGAAATCCTTTAAAATGTTCGGAAACCTTTTGAAATTTCGAAATTCCACGACAAGATTTAAAATCTCTTATTTGATAAAAGATAAAAAACATTTTGTTTTCTTATTAAGGGTGGTCACAAGATTCAATTTTTTAATTTTCACGATATTTTCCTGATTTTTAGACAAATTTTCCTGATGGAAAAGTACTAAAAATGCGAATAGATCTTTAATAATAATAGATTTGAAATTTCTTTTTAATTTTGGATTAATTTTTAAAATTTTATAACTAGATTTTTTGAAATGTAAAATCACTCTTCAAATTTGTATAAGTCTGTAAAATTTACAACGTTTGGAATCTTAAAATTTATTGAAATTTCGTGAAATTCTTAGAAACATCTTAAAATTCCACGAAATCTCTTCAAATTGGTTAATATTTCATTAAAACCACTAAATTTGTACTAGTCTTTTTAAAATTAATAAAAATCATTTGAAATACTTTAAATTCCACGAAAAACTTCAAAATCTTTTAAAATTCGTAAAAACCTCTTAAAATTTCCTATAATTCTTCAAAATTTCATGGAATATTTTCAGAATCTCTTGAAATATTTGAAAATTCTATAAGAGGAACTTTAAAATCACTTAAAATGCATCAAAA
>UCOK01019344.1:27782-266622 GCA_900474325.1 Synergus umbraculus
AAAATTCACTGAAATCTTTTGAAATTCCTAGAAAAATATATAAATTTCTTAAAATTCCACTAAAATATTTTAAAATTCATGAAATTCTTTACAATGATTTTACAAAATCTTTTACAAATCATAAAAATCTCGAGAAATTCTTGAAAATTCTCTAGAGCTCATTAAAATTTCTAAAAAAAAACTCTTGAAATAAAAAATCACAGAAAATCTTTTAAAAATCAAAAATGACTTGAAATTTTTTTTTATTCTATGAGGACCATTAAAATTCCTTAAAATCCTTTTTAAAATGTCAAAATTACTTACAATTTTTACAAGCTTCTTAAAATCCTTTAGAATTCCACGAAAACATTTTTAAATTCCTTAAAAGACGTGAAAATCTCTTAAAATCATTTTAAAATAATCAAAATTTCGAAATTCCACGACAAGATTTAAAATCTCTTAGAATCGCAGAAACCTTTTTAAATCCCTTTAAATTTCACGTAAGCCTCCGAAATCGCTTATAATTCGTGAAAATGTCTTAAACTTCTTAACAATTACCTAAAATATTTTAAAAATCAGAAATATCTCTTGAAATTCCCTAAAATTATTAGCGATATGAAATTGTACAAAATCTTTTAAAAATCATAAAAAAAAACTTTTGAAATACCTGAATTAAATTCCCTTGCACATTTTAAAATTATGGTTAGATCCCATAAAATATTTTGTAAGTCATAAAAATCTCGTAAAATCCCTTAAAATTCTTAGAAACCTTTTGAAGTGAATTCGTAGGATTTTAAGGTATTTTAATGTTTCTTGGGAAATCTTAATTTCAAACGATTTAAAAAAGCTTGAATAGAATTTTAAAAAGTCTAGATGATTTTTAAAGTTATTTTATGGGATTTTAATATTCCTCGTGGAATTTTAAAGGATCTCACGAAATTTTTACAATTTCTAAAAGATTTGGCAAAATTTGATCAGATTTTATGGGATTTTGACTATTGTAATGCCAGGAAATTTGTTTTAATTTTCAATTTTAAAAATCTACCTTGAATATTAACTGAAATTTATTCTTCAAATTATTATTTTGAGAAATTTAAAAGATTTTTGGGATTTTGAAAAGATTTCATTGAGTTCTAAGGGATTTCAGGGTATTTTGTGAAATTTCAAGGGATTTCAAAAGGTTAATAGGAGTTTTAAAGGGTTTAAAAGAATTTTCTGAGATTTCTTATATTTTGAAGTGATTTCAAGAGATTTTTCTTATCTTAGAATTTCATGGAATTTGATATAAAAGATATCAAAGACTGTAAATTTTTTAAGGGCTTTCAAGAAATTTTTCGATTTTTAAATCTCATCAAATTCCATGAAATTTATAGAAATTCCAAAAAATCTTTGAAAATTCGGAAAACACTCTTGAAATACCGTAAAATTATTACAAATCTTATAAAAATTCATAAAATTCTTAAAAATATCACATTAAAGTCGCAGAAACCTTTTCAAATCCCTTCAAATTTCACATGAAATTTGATAAAATCTTTAAAAACCCCATTAAATCTTTTAAAAATCAGGAAAACCTCTTGAAATTCCTTAAAATTATTACAAGTCTCATGAAATTCCACAAAATCTTTTGAAACCCCTCAATGAATAAATCAATGAAATCCCTTTAAATTCAAAGACACATGCTTCTGTATTGATTGATTATTTCAATGAATTTCCGTTATTTTTCTTTACCATAAATTCTTCACTTGCAAATTAACACATTTGTTGAACTCATATTGTACAAAGGTAAATAATAATAATAATAACAATAACAACAACAACAATAATAATAATAATAATAATAATAATAATTTCTATAAATGAAAAATTCCTATTAGAATCATCTTCTAAAAATTCTCTTGATTTGCGAAAATGTGTAAAATAGAAAAATAGCTGTTATTGAAAGGAAACACGTTCCATTTACCGGATGCCTTTCAGTAATTGTTTTCTCGCGCTGAAGAAAAGCCGGCGTGTTCCCGAAAGAATATAAAAACCTTTACATGACAAAGTGGCACGTCGAGAGGTGATTAGAGGTAGCGTTTCTTTGATCAAGTCAAGGTTACGTGATTGCTGCTAACAGTTAGGTCGACAGCCGTGGAAACTCGATAAGGCGATTTCCCGATATGTGCGGCCGAACACGGGGCCGACTTTTACTATTGCAGAAAACTTTCACGAATTCCCTGTACAACGTAATACCTTTCATAGCCCATCGCATCGTTCGACTTTGACGGCCAATCTTCTTTTACATAATATATTAATATTATATTGGAAAGGAAGCAAAATTACTTTATTCAAGACAGATAAATAGAATTCTGCCAAGAAAATCACAAAGAAAATAAAAATAGTCACTTTTTAAATAAAAAAATTCTATCTGAAAATACGAAAAGAACAATGAAGTATTTGGTGATTTTTTTAAGAGAATTTTCAGAATTTTAAAGAATTTTAAAGAGATATTAAACGATTGCAAAAGATTGTTAATGATTTTAAGGACTTTTTTGGAATTGAAAGGATTTTTTAAAAATTGGGACGTCCAGAAATATTTTGCGGATCTTACATGAAATTTTATGTGATTTTCAGGAATTTAAAGGACTTCACGAGATTTTAAGGGACTTCAGCTTTTCTAGAATTTTGAAGAAGTTTAAAAGGATTTTTTTTCAATTTTCAAGGATTTCACAAAATTTTACGCCATTTTGGGGATCTTAAGTAATTTTAAGGGATTTAATAATATTTTATTGGACAATAAGTAATTTTAAGGCCTTTTAAGAGCTTTCAAGGGATTTCATAGGATTTCAAGTTTTTTCAATAGATTTTAATGAACTCTATGAAATTTTGAAATACTTCAAACTATTTGAAGACATTTACAAATGATTTTAAAGATTTTAAAGAATTTCAAGTGATTTAAAAATATTTTAAGGGATTTCATTTGATTTCTTCGAAATTAGAATCAATTCCTTGACATTTTTTTTAATTACTTAAAATATCTCGAAATCTCCCGAAATCCCTTGAAATTCCTTAAAGTCACTTAAAATCTTGTGAAACCCTTTAAAATGTCTTGAAATCTTGTTGCATATATAAAAATATTTTCAAAAAAAACTTTTTTTTTTTAAATCCTTTGAAGGTCGCTTCAAATCTCTTGAAGTTTCTGAAGTGCTTGAAAATGACATGAAATCTCACAAGATCCTTAAATATTTCTGTAAAAACCAATTAAAAAAATTCTTGAAATCCTGAAAAATTTTTGAAAACTTTTCAAAATGCCCAAAAATTCCACAAAATTTTGTAAAATTCTTTAAAATTTTATGAGAAACATAAAAATTCCTTAAAATTCTTTGAATTCCCTAAACTTCCTTAAAAATCTCTTAAAATTTCATGAAGTCCTTGGAAAATTCAACTAAACCTTTTAAACATCATAAAAATCTCTGGGAATCATTAGAAACCTAGAGAATCTTAGAGAAACATTAGTTTTTAAATGACTTGAAGTTGTAAGAAATAAAATCAATAATCGTGATCTGATAGTTTTGTTAATACGTAACTTTTATTAAGTTCTTATTCTCGATTTGATCGTTAAGATTATGTTATAGATTACAAGATAATTCGATTAAATTTCTGGTCAAGGTCATCATAAACCTTGTATTCACTGAATGTCATAATTAAATAAGAAAAAGTGTAACTTTCAATTTATACGAGGTATCAATAAATAACATCGATCATATAATAATAATTATCATTATTACCCTATATATCTTTCTGCACACCTGTGAACTATATTCATGTGAAGGAATCTAGATTTTCAAAAGAACTTCTTGCATTTATTTATGCTATTTATGCTATCTAGGCTATCCGCACAAAAGTATTTAAAAATTGCCAAGCCAGTTATCGCATTAGCAGGTATAATGTATTCACATTCGATTAAATCCATGACTCATGTTGTATAAACACTATCTCGTTCTATCTACTCTATATTTTCTCACTGGCTTACACGCTGGAGTCATAAAATTCATTCATAGAGAAAACAAACGTGTGTGACCTATTGATGCTAATCTTTTCTTATTTGTTTATTGTTTCTTGCAAATAATATCGAGAGCGTGTGGATTTAGATTTTACATGTTCAAAATTAAAAGAAAATTTTTGAATTTTTTGAAATATTTTGAAATATTCATTTTATTCTATCTTAAAAAAGTGGTTTTACGAAATGTCTCTTGAAATCCCTTAAAAATCTACAAAAACCATTCAAATAATAAATGTCTTGAAACTCAAGTTAAAATTTGCAAGAATGGAATTTCTTAACATTTAAAATCTCTTAAGATCCTTAGGAATATATAAAATTTCATGAAATCCTTAAAAATTTTACAAAATCTTTTAAAAATCATATATGTATAGAAGTTCTGTTGAAATTCCTCAATAATTCCACAAAATCTTTAAAGAATCATAAAAATCTTTTGAAACCTCTTAAAGTAAATAGAAATCTCATTACTTTACAATTTACAAAAATCCTTTTTCAAATGTCAAAATTACTTATAAATTTTACAAGCTTCTTAAAATCCTTTAAAATTCCACGAAAAAATTTTAAAATCCCTTAAAATACGAGAAAATCTCTGAAAATTCTTGAAAATCTATTGAAATTCTTTCAACTTCTACAAAATCTTTTATAACACATACAAATTTTGTGAAATCCTTTAAAATTCCCTGAGGAATATTTAAATTCCTTAAAATCACATTAAAATAATCAAAATTTCTTAAAATTCTTACAAGCCTTTTAAATCCTTGTAAAGTCCATGGAACACTTTAAAATCCCTTAAAATACGTTAAAATCTTGTAAAATTTTTTAAAAATCATAAAAATCTATTGAAATCCTTTAAAATTTCAAGAAAAATCTTTAAACTTATAACAACACTACAATATTTAAAATTCCATGAAATATTTTACAATTATTTTACAATATCTTTTAAAAATCGCAAAAATCTCGTGAAATTTTTTAAAATTAAAAAAAAACAACTTTAAATAAAAAATATTACAAAATCTTTTAAAAATCAAAACGAATTTCAAAATCTCTTAAAATTTCATGAAATTCTTTACAGATCCTCAAAATCTTTTAAAATTCATCAAAATTTAGTGAAATTCTGTTAATTTAAACCTCTTAAAACTTCTGAAAATCTCTTAAAAATTATTTTTTAAATAACTAGAAGTTTCCAGTAATTTTCTAGACTTTTTAATATTTTCATTCATGGAAGAAATTGATCTCATAAAAGTTCTTAGAAATCTCATAATCTTCCTCAAAATTTAAAAAAATTTCAAATCCCTTAAAATTAACTAGCTTTAAAAAATCTCTTAAAATATTATGAATTCCGTTCAAATTCGTAAAAATCAGTTAAAAATTGTCAAAACCTTCGAAATTCCTTCAAATTCGTTAAAACATTTTAAAATTCCTAGAAATCTCTTGAAAATCCTTAAAAATTCATTAAAAAAACTTCAGTATCATTAATATCTTAAAGTCCATGTTAAAATTCTTGAAAATTTCTGAAAATTCATTAGAAATTTCTTCAAATTGCATGAAATCCTTAAAAATATTTCTAAATCTGTTAACACTGAGAAAAATCTCTTGTAAACCATTAAAATTTTATAAAAACCTTCGAAATCCTTGTAAATTCTACAAAATCTTTTTAAAAATATAAAAATCTTTTAAAATCTCTCAATAAAATTCCCTGACAAGTTTTAAAATCCTTTAAGTTACATAAAATATTTTAAAAGTCATAAAAATTCCTTGAAATCCAATTGAAATCTGCTCAGTTCTGAAAACCTTTTAAAATTCGAAGAAACTTCTTGAAACTTTTTAAAATTCTACAATAAACATTAAAATCCCTTCATATCATTCAAAATCCATTAAAAGTATTAAAAATCTCGTCAAATTCCATGAAATCCTTAGAAATTCCATAAAATCTTTTAAAAATCCGAAGTCTATTGAAATCCTTTAAAGTTATTAGAAATCTGAAAAAATTTAATAAAATCTGTAAAACTGCTATAAAGTCTTTAAAAAATTATTATAATCTCTTGAATTCTCTGAATATTCCTGGAAATTCTATGATAATATTTAAAATCTCTTAAAATTTCACAAAAACTTTAGAAATCGACTTAAATTTGTGAAAATCCATACAAATTTCACAATATCTTTTAAAAATCGACAAATTTCTTAGCCTTTCAAATCCTTTTGAATTCCACTAAATCTTTTAAAAATCGTAAAAATCTATTGAAATCTCTCGATAAAATTTCTTGACAAACTTTAAAACGTCCTAAAATTCCCAGAAAATTCTTGAAATTTTACGATAACATTTAAAATCTCCTTACATCCTTTAAAATCCGTTTAAAGTATTAGAAATCGTTTAAGATTCCATAAAATTCCTCGAATTTGTCTTCGATACTAAAATCAAATTTTAGAAGATTAAGATATTTTAACATATAAAAAAATATATATTATATAAAAATATATTTTAGTACTTTAAAATGGAACATGAATATGACCTCGAATATGACTTAATCATTTTTTATCTCGTGGCTTAAATTAGAGGGACTTTTGAAAGATAGTGATTAACTTGGCCTCAGCGGAAGCTCTCGGGAATTGCACGAGATGCGTTACTCGAGGTAATTAACGGGCGCATACCTTGAATAATATATTGTCGTATACTGGGCACACAGGACGACTGGCTCCTTTATATAGTAGCCGAAAGTTTGCGTCGGTATGAATTTCCCCATGTGAGGTAGGCCCGTCAACGACAACGACGACGACAATGAAGTCGGTGACGAAGACTCGAGAAAGTTTGTTAAACTCGCAAGGATAATGCAATTCGCAATCTAATTATTGTTTATCCGCTAGGAGGCAAGGCGACAGCATATACTCGTTGCTGTCGAGGGAGAAACGTTAACCGAAAGAAAACTTCCTGTGGTGATGATACAATTGTATCGCTATCATACACTTTCAAAGAAGTTACCTTATGTGTAGTAAATTTCGTGTCAAATCGCATTATTAAATTTTACGAGAGAATTAATTAATATTACAAAAATATCTTGTCGCGTCTTGTGAGATAAAAAGGTATAAACTGAAAAGATAAAAAACATTTTGTTTTCTTATTAAGGGTGGCCACAAGATTCAATTTTTTAATTTTCACGATATTTTCCTGATTTTTAGACAAATTTTCCTGATGGAAAAGTATTAAAAATGCGAATAGATCTTTAATAATAATAGATTTGAAATTTCTTTTTAATTTTGGATTAATTTTTAAAATTTTATAACTAGATTTTTTGAAATGTAAAATCACTCTTCAAATTTGTATAAGTCTGTAAAATTTACAACGTTGGGAATCTTAAAATTTATTGAAATTTCTTGAAATTCTTAGAAACATCTTAAAATTTCACGAGATCTCTTCAAATTTGTTAATATTTCATTAAAACCACTAAATTTGTACTAGTCTTTATAAAATTAATAAAAATCATTTGAAATACTTTAAATTCCACGAAAAACTTCAAAATCTTTTAAAATTCGTAAAAACCTCTTAAAATTTCCTATAATTCTTCAAAATTTCATGGAATATTTTCAGAATCTCTTGAAATATTTGAAAATTCTATAAGAGGAACTTTAAAATCACTTAAAATGCATCAAAATCTTTTTAAATTATTGGAAATCTATTGAAATCCCTTATCTATTAAAACCCCATAAAAATTCACTGAAATCTTTTGAAATTCTTAGAAAAATATATAAATTTCTTAAAATTCCACTAAAATATTTTAAAATTCATGAAATTCTTTACAATGATTTTACAAAATCTTTTACAAATCATAAAAATCTCGAGAAATTCTTGAAAATTCTCTAGAGTTCATTAAAATCTCTAAAAAAAAACTCTTGAAATAAAAAATCACAGAAAATCTTTTAAAAATCAAAAATGACTTGAAATTTTTTTTTATTCTTTGAGGACCATTAAAATTCCTTAAAAACCTTTTTAAAATGTCAAAATTACTTACAACTTTTACAAGCTTCTTAAAATCCTTTAGAATTCCACGAAAACGTTTTTAAATTCCTTAAAAGACATGGAAATCTCTTAAAATCATTTTAAAATAATCAAAATTTCTTAAAAGTCTTACAAGTAAATTCCAAGAAAAACTTTAAAATTCCTTAGAATACGTTAAAATCCCTACAATTTCACACAAAATTTCTAAAAAATCATAAAAATCAATTGAAATCCTCTAAAATTCCATGAGGAACTTTAAAATTCCTTGAAATGCACCAAAATCTCTTAAAATTATTGGAAACCTTTTGAAATTTCTTAAAATTCGCTGAAATATTTTGAAATTCCAAGAAAAATCTTTAAACTTATAATTACACTACAATATTTAAAATTCAGTGAAATAATTTACAATTATTTTACAATATCTTTTTAAAAAATCGCAAAAATTTCGTGACATTCTTTAAAGTTCCTTAATGTGCATTAAAATTGTTTAAAAAACAACTCTTTAAATAAAAAATATCTCAAAAGCTTTTAAAATTCATCAAAATTTAGTGAAATTCTGTAAATTTAAATCTCTTAAAAATTACTTTTCAAATTACTATAGGTATCTAGTAATTTTCTAGATTTTTAATGTTTTCATGGAAGAGATTAAACTCTTAAAATCCCACGAAAAGATTAAAAATCCATTAGAATTCTTAAAATCCTTAAAAATTGCTTTAAATTTTATGAAATCCTTTAAAAATCATAAAAATATTTTTAAATCCCTAAAACAAATTCTACGAAAAACTTAAAAATCCCTTAAAATACGTAAAAATCTTATAAAATTTTTCAAAATTCCCCAAAATCTTTAAAAAATCTCGTGAAATCCTTTAAAATTCCATGAGGAACATTAAAATCTCTTAAAATCACTCAAAAAAATCGACAATTCTAAAAATTTTTACAAGCTTTTTAAAATCCTTTAAAATTCCTCAAGGAACTTAAAAAAATTCTTTGAATTCCCTAAACTTCCTTAAAAATGTCTTGAAATTTCATGAAGTTCTTGTAAAATTCCACTAAATCTTTCAAACATCAGAAAAATCTCTTGAAATCATCAGAAACCCAGAGAATCTCAAAGAATTGCCTGGAAATTCTTTATAATCTTTCGAAATCCTTGGATTGTTTCCAAAATTTGTTAAATAAACTATAAAAATTATATATTTTTCCCGACTTGTGGCCACCGTGTTATTTACTAATCTATATATTGATTACTATAATTACTATAATGATATAGTAATTATAGTAATTAAATTAATTATATAATTATAAATAAAATATATAAAATTAAAATATAAAATTATGTATATAAATATAAAGAATGATAGTAACTAAATTAAAAATAAATGATAAAATTGCTTGCTTACTTGCGTATAAACCACACTTCTTTCTGTTATTGTGTTCATGCCAGTTGAAGAAACTTACCTGAAACAAATAAGAAGATAATTGATTAAAGATTGAAAAATGATAACAATAAATATATTCTACACAAAAGAAAATATCATAAGAATCACCTGGAATAAACAGATAATGAAACCATTGTATTTACTCAGAAAACTCGATTAAAAAAAGCTAATCGTCGATTTATTGTTTAAAGTTCTCTGGAGAACACTTCTCCTTTCTAATCACGCCGCTGATAACGTAAAGCTACTTATATTCAAGTTACTATAACTTCCATCTGTAGAATGTGAATGAGAGCAGATATTTTTCCACTGGAAGGTTATTGACGCTTCGGTGAAACTCATTATCCATTTTATATTGCGAGAAGTGATGAATATGAACGATAAATTGCTCATTGTTTATACCCAGGCGAGAGAAAATGGCAGACAATTGAAAAGTTAAAAATTACGAGCGGGTTTATCATATTTTCTGTAGTAAGTGAAATAGATGAAATTTCACAAACTAACAGAGACTTTGTAAAGAATGAGATTAATCCAATTTTATGCAGCTATGAAGATATTATTTTTCATATTGTTATTTCCAGTGTAAATTGAATTACAGTGTACAATTTAGCCCTAATTAAAGGAGCTTTGATTTTACGAATCATATGAAAACATGAATGTTTGTTCAGGTTTGTGTTGAGGGCGAGAGAAATTCTGAAAATGATAATAATTGTCACTGGCATTAAAATTGAACAATGGTGTGTCACGTGCTTTCATTGCTCGGGAGTACAATGAGTCAGTGGTACCAACATGAAAGTCTTTGTATGAAATATCTCGTATTATTTATTCTATATAAATAAGCTCAGCATTGCCCCTATGTCGAGTTGTATTCTCTTTGCAGAGGCACGAGGAAATGCAATTGCATACGGTATTTTTTAAATTGTAACCCTCAACATTATAGTATCAAGTATGGTACTACCTCAGGCCAATGGATATAGAGACTTTCCAATCTCTACCTTCGCGTGATTTACTGCTCGCTTCCTCTCTTTTCACCGTGCAAATTCTCTCAACATCACGATTGTAGAAAAATTTCTTTCATTAAATGGTGTTGTATTACTTAATGGACATGTTTTTCCCAGAAAACATGATTCGAAAGTCGTAATAATTACTGTTGTTGTGCACAATTCAATTTATTGAAGCCATTTGTTGAATTGTGGCATTTTTTGGGGCCCTGGTCGGGGCCAAACCGGGGCCAGGTTTTTGCCCTATTTCTGGTTCTGTCTAGTTTCCTTTCCTTTCATTTTCCTGGCGAGTTTAAAGGAATCTCATATGAAATTTAAGGACCTTTAGGGGATTTAAATCTGGTCTCTCAATATTAATTAATAATAATTTGAATCATTGAATTAGTTTTACATTTGACAAATGCATTAGTAATTTCTCCACTATTAAATTTTGCCCACGAAATTCCCGGTTTTCCGTATTTTCCCCGCAATATTAAAATTGATTTTAAAACTATATTTTTTTTTGATTTTTGAGAGTTTTTAAGAATTTTAATTTTAAGGAAGAAAAATGTAGGGCAGTTGAGATGAGAAGAATGTGTGAAAAATAAATTAGTACCAGTAATTATTATAGTACGTATTTTTATTAAAACAGGTCAAAAAGTAATTTTTGAAGAAAAATATGAGAAATCGGTTTCAAAAGAGTTTCAGGATTTTTGTATGATCCTTTTTAAACAGGAGTATAGAATTCCAAGAGATTTAAATCGATTTAACAAGAATTACAATTAGAGGATTTTAAAGAATTTGAAGGGATTTTGAAGGAATTAGAAGTTAATGATTTTTAAGAAATTTCATAGGATTTCCAAAGATTTCATGGGATTTCAAAATATATAATGGGATTTCAAAAGATTTCATGAGATTTCAAAAGATTTCAAGTGACTTTTTGGAATTTAAAGGTATTTTAAGGATTTTTATTTGATTTTAAGGAATTTCAAGGGATTTTTCAAAAATTTTAAACAGTTTCAGGATTTACAGAAGATTTAAAGAAATTTTTGAGATCTTAAAAAAATGTAAAGGATTTTAAAGAATTTTCAGAGATTTCGAAGAGATTTCAAGTGATTTGAAGGAATTTCAAGATATTTCAATGGATTTTATTTGATTTTAAAGAATTTCAAAGGATTTTTAAAAAATTTTAAACAGTTTCAGGATTTATACAAGATTTAAAGAAATTTTTGAGGGATTTAGAAAAATTCTAAGTATTTTAAGGAATTTCCAAAGATTTTGAAGAGGTTTGAAGTGATTTTATGGAATTTCAAGGGAATTTACGCGATTCAAAGTAATTTAAAGGGTTTTAAGGAATTTTAAGAGATTTCAAGTGATTTTAAGAAATTTGAAGGGAATTTAAAAGAATCAGAAGAATTTAACGGTTTTTAAGAAATTTCGTAAGATTTCAGAAGATTTCAAGTGATTATAAGAAAATTTAAGGGATCTTAAGGGATTTAATAAAATTAAAAGGATTTTAAGAGATTTTAGATGATTTTAAGGAATTTCAATGGAATTAGAGCAATTTTAGAAATTTTAGAAAATTGAAAGGGTGTTAAGAGATTTGAATCAATTTTAACGAATTTCGAAAAATTAAGAAAGATTTAAAATAATAATTTTAAAAAAGTTGTTGGAGTTTAGTAAAAGATTTTAGAAAAATGATGCCTCTAACTTCCAGACGTAAAATTTTATTTCTTTTTTTTATTGCTTTTATTTCATTTAATATCCAAAAAAGTTCAAAAAAGTTTCATCCACCTATCTTTCTAGGATCATCCTCAAAATCATCCCCTAAGCACTAAAAAAATCATTAAAAATCCCCTGATTTCGAGACATACATCTTTTGTTAATTCTAGAAGGATTAAATAGACAATTATAAAATAAAATTTTATAGGTCTAGAAGTTTGGAGATCTTTGCGAATTTTTTTAATACGTAAGGGTTGAATTTGAGGGTGATTCTAGAGGGGTAAGTGGATGATACTTTTTTGGACATCATTAGACATTAAATGAAATAATTAAGAATAATAAAATATTAAGTCTCGAAATTTGGGGATTTTTAATGATTTTTTAAATATTTAAGAGTTGATTTTGAAACCTCTTTGAATTTTTAAATAATAAAATAATAATGAAAATAATGCTTAAGTGTTGAATGGTTTCTTTGAACATCAAATAGAACAATTCGAAACAATTAAATTTTAGATCTCGTATACTTTTTGCAAAAAAAAAATTGTTGCAATCGTTGCGAACTTTATTTACATTTTTTTTCGGTTTCATGTTTAATTGACTCGTTTCGCATTCGGATCTATATTTAGTTTATTAAAATGTCAAGGACGTAATTACGCTCATCTGCTAAAAGACTCAAAATATACTCATCAACAAGTACTGAAAAAGACATCGCGATATTTGTGAAAGAAGTCATTAATCTCGCATTTATATGAATATCCGGAACGATCAAGTTGGTCGATCTAAGATCGCTATAAATTTACTTTTAGCCCGGAGCTACAAAAACCGGACATGGCGACTGGTTTGATTAAGAGTGCACAAGAATCATAATAATAACAGGATAATAGAGGCTTAAACTTAATATTACTCTACAAGGCAAAGTTAAAGTTCAATTCGTCGAATTTATTGCACAATCGACCATTTGTTCTCACGTGTCCGGAATCCAATTTAATTTGCGAGGCGAGAAAAGTTTTTTGGTGTAGACAATATTTTCATAAATTTATATCTATATATATACGACGCTTATATAAATCAAACAAGGTATATTTTTTTATATATATTTTTTATATATTTTTTATACTCAAAATCATCTATTAAACTATTGTAATTTTATTGTAAAGCGATTAATAAAAATTGGATGTAATTTCCAGTTGTAATTACAGACTGAATGATTTCGCTTCAGATAAATGCATAAAATTTTTTTTTGATCAATAAAATTGCTTATAATGAAATTTCTGATAGCATATTGAACGAGACAGATATAATTAAATGGTTTCTACATTAAAAGCTTTCAAGTTCCATATCCAGCTTTTATCCTGCAATGTTTATCGATAAATATTAAACTTTTCTGTTCGCAAACTATATCAAAGTAAATGTCAGTGGAAAATAATATTTTACTTTGTCAATATTAAGAGGGAAGTTGATATGAAAACGAGAAATAACTCGCCCTATAAGATTTATTAAAAAAAAGGCTTATTGAAAAATATAAAATTAGTGATAGTATAAAAATATAAAATATGTGACAAATAATCGTTAAGATATCGTAAAAGAACACAGATTTTACGTTGAACCGTAATATAAGGTAACGACTTTTTTATTAGCAGATTTAGGTTCAGGAAAAAATATGGGTACTTGCAATAAATGTTGGGTAAAGAAAGATTTTTATAAAATGTTTTGTCGGGTGAAAAGAGAAAATATTATAAATAAATATAATAAATATAATAAATAGAAAAAGAATTAATATAACTAGAACCCGTTAAATTTTCAGTAATTTCTTAAAATCAACTGAAATCCTTAGAAATCCTGTAAAATTTTTTGAAAATCTTTACTATGTCCTAATTTTTTTTGAACTTCTATAACTTTCCCTTGAACTTCTATAAAATCATTTAGAATCTTTCGAAATTTATCGAAATTCGGTAAAATCGATTTAAAATATCTTAAAATCCTTTGAATTTTCTAAAATTCCATAATCTGTTAAAAATTCTTAGTATTTTTGAATTAAAAAAAAAATTTTTTTGAAATCTTTTAAAATGCCTACAAATTCATTAAAATCTTTTTAAATTATTTTAAATAATTGAACTTTCTTTAAAATCAGGGAAAATGACTTAAAATCTTATCAACTCTACTGTGAGTCCTGAAACCTTTTTGAATTCTTTAAAAATTCTTTGAAATTCCTTAAAACTTTTAAATCCTTTTAAATTTTTTCAAATCCTGTCAAATCTTTAGTAATTCTTCAAAATCACTTGAAATCTCTTTGAAATCTCTTAAAATTTCTTAATATCCTTTATGTTACTTTGAATCGCTTAAATTCATTTGAAATTCCTTAAAATCACTTGAAAACACTTCGAAATCTCTGAAAATTCCTTAAAATCCTTGAAATGTTTTGAAATTCCCAAAAATCACTTAAAATCTACATAAAAACCCTTGAAATTCCTTAAAATTCTTAAATCACTTGAAATCTCTTCGAAATCTCTGAAAATTTCTTAAAACTCTTTAAATTACTTTGAATCGCTTAAATTCCGTTAAAATTCCTTAAAATTAGTTAAAATCTCTTCAAGATCATTTTTTTAAATCCTAAAAAAATTTCTTTAAATTTTGTATAAATCCTGAAACTGCTTAAAATTTTTTTAAAATCCCTTGAAATTGTTTAAAATCCAATGAAATCTCTGGAAATTCCCAAAAATAAATTAAGATCTCTATAAAAATTGAAATTTCTATTGAAATCCCTTAATATCACTTGAAATCTCTTAATATTCCTTAAAATCCTTTAATCGCCTTGAAAATCCTTAAAATTTCTTGAAATCCTTTAGATTTTTTAAAATCCTTCAAAAATTTCTTTATATCTTTTGCAAATCCTGAAACTGTTTAAAATTCTTTAAAAATCCCTTGAAACTTCTTAAAATCAAATAAAATCTTTTGAAATATCTTGAAATTCCCAAAAATCACTTAAAATCTATATAAAAATTGAAATTTCTATTGAAATTTCTTAAAATCACTTGAAATCTCTTAATATTCCTTAAATCCTTTAAATTACTTTGAATCGCTTAAATTCCTTTGAAATTCCTTCAAATCACCTGAAATCTCATCAAGATCTCTTAATAAGATTCCTTAAAATTTCGTGAAATCCTTTAGATTTTTTTAAATCCTTCAAAAATTTCTTTATATCTTTTGCAAATCCTGAAACTGTTTAAAATTCTTTAAAAATCCCTTGAAACTTCTTAAAATCAAATAAAATCTTTTGAAATATCTTGAAATTCCCAAAAATCACTTAAAACCTCTATAAAAATTGAAATTTCTATTGAAATTTCTTAAAATTACTTAAAATCTCTTAATATTCCTTAAAATCCTTTGAATTCGCTTAAATTCCTGTATAAATCCTGAAACTGTTATAAATTCTTCAAAAATCCTTGAAATTCCTTAAAATCAAATAAAATCCCTTGAAATATCTTAAAATTCCCAAAAATCACTTAGAATCTCCACAAAAATTTAAATTTCTATTAAAATTCCTAAATCCGTAAACGCCGTGATAACTTCCTCTCATATTAACACAAATGCAAATATTTCAAAACTGCGAAGCACATAACTTCCAAAAAAAAAAATGAAACTTTCTTTTACAATATTGGTAGTGACGAAATGCAGCATCTAACTTCACCACCGACTGAAAGTGGATATTTTGCCATAGGTTTGCTATTCGTAGACGATTTAAGTTTGCCTCTACTCGGTAGTCACGTCCTCTTTACGAAATTTCGTAAGAACCCGTCATGCCGGGATAATTTCATTGACCCTGGCAGTATCGACGGAAGCTGGGAGTGTCTTATGAGATTTATCAAACGCTTTTGCCGAACGACGTGCCAAAATATAGAATGCATCCTTCGCATCGAAAAGTATAGACTTTTCGATGCGATAAACACTTAAACTTAGGTCTCTAGAAAATGTCAGTAGGATTTTCAAAGATGTTCCTTATCTTTATCTCAATGTTTATTCAATGTTTATGCTTATGCATGCATATATACACGATCCGCGTGACCAGCCAATCGCGGAAGGATTGAAGAAAGTTTAAAATGTACAGGCTTTACGAGAATCGTTACAACGCGCTGTAAATAAATAAAGTCTGATAAATATGTCTGATAAAGTTTAAAGAGGTTTCTATATGTTTCTATATGTCACTATGTGTTTCTCTGTAATTTATATATGTTACAGAATTTAAAATTCCATGAAATCCTTAAAAATTCCAGAAAAATTTTCAAAATCATAAATCTTCTGAAATCCACGTTAAAATTCATGAAAATCTCGAAAAATTCCTAGAAACCTTTTGAAATTCCATGAAAAACTTTAAAATATCTTAAAATTCTTGAAATTTTACGGTAAAATTTAAAATCTCTTTCTATCATTAATATCCCTTAAAAATATTACGTAGAAATCTTATCAAATTCACTGAAATCCTTAAAAATTTTACAAAATCTTTTAAAAATGAGAGAAATCAATAAAATTACTTGAAAAACTGTAAAATCCTTTAAACCCCATAAAATATTCTAAAACTCATACAACTTTTAAAATTCGTGAAAACTTCTTAAAATTCTTATAGAAACTGTTTGAAATTCTGTAAATTATACGATAAAATTTAAAGTTCCTAGACGTCCTTATTGAAATCTATTAAAATTATTAAAAATCTCACGAAATTCCATGAAATTCTTAAAATTCTATAAAATCTTCTGAAATATCACAAAATTCTATACAATTCCACAAAATATTTTTTAAATTATTAAAATCTCTTGACTTTCTTAAAATTCTCTAAAAACTCTTTGAAATCTCTTAAAATTCGTTAAGATTTCTTAAAAATCCCAAAAACCTCTTGAAATTCTCTAAAAATCCACAAAAACCATTACAATTATAAATATCTTGAAATCAAAGTTAAAATTAGCAAAAAACTCTAAAAATTCATAAAAAAAACTCTTGGAATTTTTCAACATTTATAATCTCTTAAAATTCTTTAACATCTTGTCAAATTCCATGAAATCCTTAAAAATTTTATAACATTTTTTAAAACTTCTACGAAAATTTTCAAAATCATAAATCTTTTAAAATCCACGTTAAAATTCATGAAAATCTCGAAAAATTCCTAGAAACCTCTTGAAATTCCTTCAAATTTAAAATCCCTTAAAAACATTAGAAATCTTTTAAAATAAATCTTTTTAAATTTAAATTTTGAATTCCTTCAAACCTCCTGAAAATCCTTCAAGCCGTTTTAAATTCCTCAAAATTTCAAAAAAACCTTAAAAATCACTTGAATTCGTCGGAATCTTTTAAAATTCTTTAAAATTTCTTAAAATTGCATGAATCCCTTTACAATTTCATGAAATCTTTTAATAATTAGAAAAATCTCTTGAAATACTTTTATGTAAATTATTAGAAATCTTATTAAACTCCACGAAATCCTTAAAAATTCCACAATATCTTTTCAAAATCAAAAAATTTCTTGAAACCCCTTCAAATTTGATGAAAACCTTTGAAATCTTTGTAAATTCTACAAAATATTTTAAAACTCATAAAAAGCTTTTGAAATTCCTCAATAAAATTCCCGATATAGTTTTAAGTTCCTTATTTAAATCCCACAAAATAAATATCTTAAAATTAATAAAAGTACCGTGAAGTCCAATTGAAATCTGATCAAAGTCGTCAAAATTCGAAAAATTTCCAGAAACTTCTTGAAATTTTTTTAAATTCTACGATAAAATTAAAAATCCCCTTATCTCCCATGAAATCTTTAAAAATTTCATAAAATTCCTTTAAAATTCCTAGATCTTCAATGTATTTCGAGTAGAGATTCGTGACAAAATAATTATTAACGAAAGCAAATTCAAAATTTAAAATTCAATTCATGTGTGGAATTTATGATTCGGCAATTATTGATTGTCGAAAATCACTACCGATACTTACACGACGAATCAGGAGAGCGGAATAGGCGTTACGATATTTCGACTTCGACTCAATCATCTTTTTAGAATAGAAAAACTAGGAAACCAACACGCGCACTAAGCGCGCGATTATTTTGTATTCCTTCTTACAACTCCAAGTTATTCAAAGCCCAATCAGATTTAAAACTATAATGTATGCCAGATTTTTGAGAAATTTTTAGAGAGATACCACTTTTTTTAGAAAGGAATTTCAAGAGGTTTCTAGACATTTTAAGGGAGTTTGACCATTTTTAAGTGGTTCTTACGAAATTCAAAAGAATTTTAGGATTTTAAAAAGATTTCATAGAATTTTAAGGAATTTTAGGAAATTTCGTGCAATTTTATTCTAAATTTTTTAAAATTTGGAGAAATTTTAAGAGGTTTCTAAGAATTTAAAAAGATTTAAAAAAATTTCAGCGATTTTTAAAGTTTTCGTGAAATTTTAAGGAATTTAAAAAGATTTGTAAGAGTTTTATGAGTTTTTAAAGAATTTTTTTTAAGGAATTTTATGAGAGATGCTATTTCTAGAAATTTTTATCGATTTTCATGAATTTTAAGGGATTTTGACGATTTTCAAGTAATTTTCACTGAATTCAAAAGAATTTTATAATTTCTAAATAATTTTGTAGAGTTTTAAGGGGTTTCAGAATATTTAGTGGAATTTTAAAGGAATTTAATGGATTTGGAATGTTGTAAAATTTGGAGGAATTTTAAGATATTTCAACAAATTTGAAGTGTTTTGGAAGTATAATATAAAATTTTAAGAGATTTCAAACAGTTTCTAGGGTTTTTAGGAATTAAAAAACTTTTCGTGGAATTTCGATGAATTTTCAGAGATTGTAACGTATCGTAAGGAATTTTAATGATTTATACAAGATTTTGTGGAATATTAAAGAATTGTATTGAATTTTATAAGATTTCTAATAATTATCATAAATTTTAAAGCATATATAAAGGACATAAAGGGAATATTATCATAGAATTTTAAGGAATTTCCAAAAATTACTACAAATTTTAAGAAATTTTCTCATGAATTTTAAAGAATTTCAGGAGATTTTTTTAACTTTTAAAATACTGTATGGATTTTGAAGGATTTTAAAATTTGTCGGGTAATTTTATTCAAGGATTTCAAACGATTTTTATACCTCAAAAGATTTCGTAGAATTTAAAAGAATTTTAAAAGTTACTGTCAAATTTTTAGGGATTTCAAGAGGTTTTTCTGATTTGTAAAAGATTTTGAGGATTTTTAAGGATTTCGTGAAATCTTAAGGGATTTTAAATCATTTTAAAAGACTTTAAGTTTTTGATAAGTTTTATTAAAAAATTTAAAGGTTTTCATGGTATTTTGTAAAATTTTCTAATAATTTTAAGGAATTTCAAGAGAATAAGAATAAGTTTCTATAAGAATATTTTAAGAGATTTTAACGAATTTTGAAGGATTTTGAAGTATTTTGTATAATTTTAAGAGACCAGCAAATTAACATGTGCGTTATTATTTTGTTTTGCTTGATACAATTTCAAGTCATTTAAAAGCCAATCAGGTTTGCAACAACAATGTATGCGAGATTTTCGAGACATTTCGTGACACCACTTTTTTAAGATAGGATTATATACTATAATATAATTATATAATAATTCAATAATAACATAATAACAGAGGTCAATTAGTATTTAATGACTGTGATTAGGAAAATGATATACGTGTGATTAGAATTAGAAGTAAGGGTTGAACTGAGCGCGACGCTATCTGAATCGAGAAATAGACTCGCTATTAAAGAATATATATAGACATGCATTAAAAAAAAATATATATATAGTTAAAAAAAAACCGCGATAGTCAGCTTGTAGTATCCAACAGTCATTACGTCGTGTCTGTTGGTTCAAGGTAAATCTCCGCGGCCGCGCCCTGATCCCACGATCTCGCGTTAACTTCTGTACTTAAGACTTTAACCCAACGTTTCCCATTGACGGCCAATCGATGAAACAACATAACAATACTTTACATGACCACGTGTTTTGCTCAGAAGGAATCGATAAAGAAATGCGAAAATTGCACACTTTCTATTTTCACCTTATTTTTTTCGTTTTTTTTCATGTATGGAGATTTGAATAATTTTATTTTTTGCTCGGGGAGGTTTTCAAGTGACCTAGAATTCTACCAAATGTTTTTTAAGGGATTTTTCAGGATTTTGAGACAGATTTTCAAATAGAATGAACAATCGATATTCTGAGTTGATTTTATATAATATTATTTTTATTTTCAATGCCAGTGAACGTTACATAAACGTTCTGAAAAGATTTTTTGTATTTTTTTTTGTCCGAGTTTGTAGGACGTAAAAAAGGAGGTTCGAAAAAGGTCCTTTGTTAATTTTGCCTACTGGGTATAGTTGTCAATTTTATTATTTGCAACAGCTTGATAGAGATCTGGATTTTAAATGATACTTTCAGATTCAGTGTAATATGATAATAATAGGAAATCCCTAAAAAATTTCTTTAAATCTTCTGTAAATCCTGAAACTGTTTAAAAAATTTTTCAAATCCTTTGAAATATCTTGAAATTCTTTCAAATCACTTGAAATCTCTGAAAATTTCTTTAAACCCTTTAAAACATTCTAAATTACTTTAAATTGCTTAAATTCCCTTGAAATTCGTTAAAATTACTTATAATCTCTTCAAGATCCCTTAAAATTCCTTAAAATTTCTTGAAATCCTTTAGATTTTTTTAAATCCTTCAAAAATTTATTTATATGTTTTGTAAATCCTGAAACTGTTTAAAATTCTTGATAAATCCCTTGAAATTCCTTAAAATCCAATAAAATCTCTTGAAATATCTTAAAATTCCCAAAAATCATTTAAAATCTCCACAAAAATTGAAATTTCTATTAAAATTCCTTAAAATCAAATAAAATCCCTTGTAATATCTTGAAATTTCCAAAAATCACTTAAAATCTTTATAAAAATTGAAATTTCCATTGAAATTCCTTAAAATTACTCTGAATCGCTTAAATTCCCTTGAAATTTCTTAAACATACTTCTAATCTCTTCAAGATCCCTTAAAATTTCTTTAATCCTGTATAAATCCTGAAACTACTTTAAATTCTTCAAAAATCCCTTGAAATTCCTTAAAGTTCAATAAAATCCCATGAAATATTTTAAAATTCCCAAAAATCACTTAGAATCTCGACAAAAATTTTAATTTCTATTAAAATTCCTTAAAATTCCTAAATCCGTAAGCGCCGTGAAAATTTCCTCTCATATTAACACAAATGCAAGTATTTTAAAACTGCAAATCACATAATTTTCAAAAAAAAAAAATGAAACTTTCTTTTACCTTTTCAATTACTTTAAATTGCTTAAATTCCCTTGAAATTCGTTAAAATTTCTTGAAATCCTTTAGATTTTTTTTAATCCTTCAAAAATTTATTTATATGTTTTGTAAATCCTGAAACTGTTTAAAATTCTTGATAAATCCCTTGAAATTCCTTAAAATCCAATAAAATCTCTTGAAATATCTTAAAATTCCCAAAAATCATTTAAAATCTCCACAAAAATTGAAATTTCTATTAAAATTCCTTAAAATCAAATAAAATCCCTTGTAATATCTTGAAATTTCCAAAAATCACTTAAAATCTTTATAAAAATTGAAATTTCCATTGAAATTCCTTAAAATTACTTGAGATCTCTCCAAGATCTTTTAAAATTCCTTAAAACCTTTAAAATTACTCTGAATCGCTTAAATTCCCTTGAAATTTCTTAAACTTACTTCTAATCTCTTCAAGATCCCTTAAAATTTCTTTAATCCTGTATAAATCCTGAAACTATTTTAAATTCTTCAAAAATCTCTTGAAATTCCTTAAAGTTCAATAAAATCCCATGAAATATCTTAAAATTCCAAAAAATCACTTAGAATCTCCACAAAAATTGAAATTTATATTAAAATTCCTAAATCCGTAAGCGCCGTGAAAATTTCCTCTCATATTAACACAAATGCAAGTATTTTAAAACTGCAAATCACATAACTTTAAAAAAAAATGAAACTTTCTTTTACAATATTGGAATAATTTGAATTTTTGCTTGGGGAGGTTTTCGAATGACCTAGAATTCAACCAAATATTTTTTAAAGGATTTTTCGGGATTTTGAGACAGATTTTCAAATAGAATGAATAATGGATATTCTGAGTTAATTTTATATAATATTATTTTTATTTTCAATGCCAGTGAACGTTACATAAAAGTTCTGAAAAGATTTTTTGTATTTTTTTTTGTCCGAGTTTCTAGGACGTAAAAAAGGAGGTTCGAAAAAGGTCCTTTGTTAATTATGCCTACTGGGTATAGTTGTCAATTTGATTATTTGCAACAGCTTGATAGAGATCTGGATTTTAAATGATACTTTCAGATTCAGTGTATAATATTATAATAATAGGAAATATAATCGTTGGACTTTCTAAATTGATTTCTAAAAATAATGAGAGACAATGACATTACAGACTGGGTTGAGTTGTAAGAATAGAAGTTTGGTACACGAGAAATATCGAAGGTCACGAGACAATGGTATTGTTCGTTAAATAGATTACAATAAAAGATTTAGGTAGACATATGATTATGTCAGAAATGTATGATGAAACATGACATGTAATGTAAAATCTTTACATACAAGAGGAATAGTCATGCCATGAAACTATCTCTCCTGATCGACACTGATCTTGGAGATTCACTTGACCTTGACACAGCAGGAATGATATAAACAATTGAAAAGTTCATCGGTATAGCACGAACGTGTAGTCGAGTACTTAGAGTTTATAGCTTCCTAGATTAGTCATTGCAAAACTAAGTTTTAGATCAAGTCATCAAGTTTTTGTGTTCGAGATTATGATGAATATGCAGAAAATATTTATCTTGAAATAAAAAAGAAATGAGGAGAAAATTTGTAATTTGATACATTGGAATATTAAAATTTATTTAGAAACTATATTTTTATGTTTTTAAATTATTTTGAAGAAAGAAGTAAGTGAGAAGTAAGAAAGAAAAAGAAGCGCAGTTGAGATGCGAAGAATAAGTTAAAAATAAATTAATATCAGTAAGAAGAGTACTTATGTATTGTTTTTAAAAAAGATGAAAAGGTAATTTTTAAATAAAAATATAAGAAATAGGTAATAAAAGAGATTCAGGATTTTTGTAAGATTTCAAGATATTTTATGTCAGGGATTTGAAGAGATTTCAAGGATTTAAAGTAATTTCGTGGAATTTTTTAAGAATTCTAATAAGTTTTAAGATTTTCAAGAGATTTCATAAAATTTCGGGACATTTTAATAATTTTAGAGGATTTGAAAATATTTTAAGTGATTTTAGGAAGTACCAAGAGGTTTAAAAAGAATGCAGAGAATGATTAATGCTAATTAATGATTTTTAATAAATTTCACGGGATTTCAAAAGATTTTATGTGATTTAAAAAAATTTTGGGGGATTTTAAGGGATTTTAAGAGATTTTACATGATTTTAAGGAATTTCCAATGGAATTTGAGCGATTAAAAACGATTTAAAGGACTTTAAGGAATTTTGAGAAATTTCAGAAGATTTTTTTTTTAATCCAAAAGTATTAAGAATTTTTAAGAGATTTTATGGGTTGTTAGAATTTACAGGATTTTAAAATATTTTAAATCGATTTTAGCGCATTTCGAAAGACTTTAAATGATTTTAAGGAATTTGAAGGGATTTCAAAAAAAAGTAGAACAGCGTAAAGATTTTCAAGAAATTTTACAGGATTTATAAGGATTCAATTGATTTTAAGAAATTACTGGGGATTTAACGGGATTTTAAAGTTTATTTTCAAGAATTTGAAGTAATTTCGAAGAGATCAAAGCATTTGAAAATAATTTAAGTCATTTTAGGAATTACCAAGAGATTTTTAATTATTTTAAGGCATTTGAGGGGATTTTAATAGAATGCAGAAGAATTTAATGAGATTTAAAAAATTTCACGGTATTCCAAAAGATTTCATGTGATTTGAAAAAATTTCAAGAGAATTTAAGCGATTTAAAGTAATTTAAAGGATTTTAAAGAAGTTTCAGAGATTTCGAAGAGATTCCAAGTGATTTTAAGGAATTTCAATAGAAATTTCAATTTTTATAAAGATTTTAAGTTATTTTTGGTAATTTCAAGATATTTTCAGAGATTTTATTGGATTTTAGGGAATTTCAAGTGCTTTTTAAAGAATTCTAAACAGTTTTAGGATTTATACAGAATTTAAAGAAATTTGTTTAGGATTTATAAAAATCTAAAGGATTTCAAGAAATATTAAGCAATTTTAAGAGATCTTGAAGAGATTTCAAATAATTTTAAGGAATTTTGACGGAATTTAAGCGATTCAATGTAATTTAAAGGGTTTTAAGAAATTTTAAGATATTTCAAGTGATTTTGATGAATTACTAAAGATTTGATAGGATTTGAAAACATTTTAAAGAATTTAAAAGTTTTAAGGAATTTCAAAGAATTTTTAAAGAATTTAAAAAGTTTTCAGAACTTACAGTGGATTTGATAAGATTTTAAGGCATTTTCCCTGATTTTAAAGAATGTTGAATTATTTATTAGTTATTTGAAAAGATTTTAATGAATTTTTAGGAATTTTAAGAGATTTCCAAAGATTTTTTTTTCGAAATTCAAGAATATTATGAATTGTTAACAGATTTTATGGGATTTTATAAAATTCAAACGATTTTCAGATATTTTAATCGATTTCACCAAATTTCCAGAAATATGGAAAGATTTACAATGATTTTATAGAATTTTAAAGGATTTAAAAAAAATTTAGAACAGACAGTAAAGATTTTCAAGAAATATAGGATTTCCTAAGTTCAATTGATTTTAAGGAATTACTAGGAATTCAACGGGAATTCTTAAGTTTATTTTAGAGAATTCGAAAATAATTCAAAAGGTTTCAATTCCGGATTTTCTTCAAATCCCAAACAAATCCCAGATTTCCTTAAATTACCACTCATTTGAAACTCTATCGTTATTTATCTAACCCCGAATAGAAATTGCCCCAATTGGCAAAAAAAATACAAAAAAAGGTCGTTTCACATATCATAATTATTTAATTCTACCTCAAAGTTTATTTTAGACTTAAAATTCACAATAAATTAATAAATAATGAATTCTAGGGCAGTAATATGGCTGCCCGCCTAGGGCCTGCTTAGACCACCCATCTAGCTCCTCAATAGATCAGGCGTCATGAACTAATTAGGCGCTAGTTAGGTTTTCTAGCCAGAGTCCTAATAAAAGTTGATTCTTTATTTTCCCAGGGGATTTTTTCAAAAATCCTTAAACTGAACATTAATCCTGGAAAAGTAATGGTTCATAAAAAAACGTCGTAACAGGAAAAGTGAATCGTCCAGCTGCGTGGTTTTTATTTCGCGTTTGTTCCTTTGGAACGAGAACCGCCACGTGATAATGCAATAATAAAAGTGAAGCACCGGTTTAAGGCAAACTATCCATCTGCAATTTCGAACGAATCCAGACTAGTTTCTTTCAAAACGAAGACCATCTTTTCCTTCGTCTGTCGTACGCAGCCCAAGTTTTATTGTATTAACTGAAATTGCAACTCTGCCCGTAAACGTAGAGGTTTTAGTGGCTCGCTGTAAACGTAGATAGTCTGCAAGGGGGCGAAAAGAACGAGGGGTGGCCAGGGGGGAAAGGAAGCTTTTTCCTGGGTTTTTCGGGGGGGGGGGGAGGAAGGATCAGGGAAGCGCGGCACTAAAATCGAAATTGTCAGAGCTCACGCTTAGTTTTATAGCTCCCCCCCTTTTTTTCTGCCTGCGACACCTCTTTTTTATATTTCTTTTCAACTTTTACAACAGCTCTTTTCAGAGTTATCTTCCCGCGACAGGAGGCGCGGTTTTAAATAATTCGCTAATTAAAAGTAATTGCTTCTTAAATTAAAACCACAGCTGCTATCGACATAAATTAACTTCAGCATTTCCTAGCTCAAGTCACTTGGATAAATAATCAAAACATTATATTACTGTCATAAATTCCTCAACATATATGTAGTTTTCTTAGAGGGTTTATCAACGTTTCCGATTTTATCAATCGGTAATGTTAATGTTTAAATGCCAATGTCGATTTTTTTGACATGAATGAAACATTCTTTTGATGTTTCGATGTTAGAGAACAATGATGGTTTGTTTTGATGTCCCATCAATATTTTTTTACAGTAAATCATTTTACAGTTAACGCTTGATGAAAAATTGCAAGTGTGGTCATGACATTTTCAATTACTTTCATGCATACTTCAAAAAACGGGAAATTTTTTCATTAACATTGTATGTAAATATTTTAATTGTAAGAGTTTGTGGAATGCTATGATGGTAATGAAAAAAATTTTAATATTAATCGTTATATTAACATTTGAATGCTGAATCTAATGGAGAATGAATTTACAATTTAAAGGAAATTCAGGGATTTTAAGGAATTTCAGGGGAATTTAAGCAATTCAATTCAAGTGATTTTACCGAATTTCAAGGGTTTTTATGGAGATTTTAAGTGATTTTTGGGAATTTCAGGATATTTCAAGGGATTTTGTTCGATTTAAAGGAATTTCAAAGGAATTTAAGCGATTCCAAGTAATTTAAAGGATTTTAAGGAATTTTCAGAGATTTCGAAGAGATTCCAAGTGATTTTAAGGAATTTCAATAGAAATTTCAATTTTTATAAAGATTTTAAGTTATTTTTGGGAATTTCAAGAGATTTCCAGAGATTTTATTGGAATTTAAGGAGTTTCAAGGGATTTTTAAAGAATTTTAAACAGTTTCAGGATTTACAAAACATATAAACAAATTTTTTTAGGATTAAAAAAAATCTAAAGGATTTCAAGAAATTTTAAGGAATTTTAAGAGATCTTGAAGAGATTTCAAGTGATTTTAAGGAATTTCAAGGGAATTTAAGCGATTCCAAGTAATTTAAAGGATATTAAGGAATTTTCAGAGATTTCGAAGAGATTTCAAATGGTTTTAACGAATTTCAAGGGTTTTTACGGATACTATAAGTGATTTTTGGGAATTTCAGGATATTTAAAGGGATTTTGTTGGATTTAAAGGAATTTCAAGGGAATTTGAACAATTCAAAGTAATTTAAAGGATTTTAAGGAATTTTCAGAGATTTCGAGGAGATTTTAAGTGATTTTTTGGAATTTGAAGATATTTAAAAGGATTTTTTTGTATTTAAAGGAATTTCAAGGGAATTTGAACAATTAAAAGTAATTTAAAGGATTTTAAGGAATTTTCAGAGATTTCAAAGAGATTTCAAGTGATTTTAAGGAATTTCAAGGGTTTTTACGGAGATTTTAAGTGATTTTTGGGAATTTCAAGATATTTCAAGATATTTCAAGGGATTTTAAGGAATTTCAAGTGATTTTATTGGATGTTAAGGAATTTCAAGGAAATTTCAGCGATTCAAAGTAATTTAAACGATTTTAAGGAATTTTCAGAGATTTCGAGGAGATTTCAAGTGATTTTTTGGAATTTGAAGATATTTAAAGCGATTTTGTTGGATTTAAAGGAATTTCAGGGGAATTTAAGCGATTCAAAGTAATTTAAAGGATTTTAAGGAATTTTCAGAGATTTCGAAGAGATTTCAAGTGATTTTAAGTAATTTCAAGGGTTTTTATAGATACTTTAAGTGATTTTTTGGAATTCCAAGATTGATGAAAAATTGCAAGTGTGGTTATGACATTTTCAATTACTTTCATGCATACTTCAAAAAACGGGAAATTTTTTAATTAACATTGTATGTAAATATTTTAATTGTCAGAGTTTGTGGAATGCTATGATGGTAATGAAGAAAATTTTCATATTAATCGTTATATTAACATTTGAATGCTGATTTTAATGGAGAATGAATTTACACATTTTTAACATTTCACACGCATCTTTTTCTGAGGGTATTCAGATTTCCATTGCAGAACCGCAAACGTAATAGATTACATAACAGTAATTACAGTGGAGCTGTTACGGATCGTTTAAACGCTACACGACCCATGAATATTTCTCGCGCGAATCATCTCACAGTGTTATCTCACACTTCCGGTTCTTCCGGTGCAAAAAGCCGACAAATCGTTCGATGCCGTGATATATAGGAATGATGCAACCGGTGAATGCGGATTTGATTTCAGATGCATACTAACTTTCTAATGCTCCTTTCGCTCTTCGCTCTTCGCTCTCTGTATTCGCCATTTTACTATGGAGTTGGAGTCGGGTTGACCATAAAATTTCAGGAACAAAAATGACAGGTTTTCAGGACTGAAGCGAGATTGTCATTATTCTGATTGCGGTTTTTGCTCGCACGCCGCACAAGGTTTCGATTTCAACAAACCGCGAATCTTCAGAAAGTATGGAGTATTAGAGGCGTGAGAAAAGAAATCTAGAATTTATTATAGTGACCTTGACGTACCAGGTTTGAGATTTTTTGGCATGGTGGATGCAAGATTCAATTTTTTCATTTCCTTGACATTTTCCTGATTTTTCCTGACTTTCAGATAAAGTTTTCTGACAGAAAAATTAATGTTAAAAATGCGAATACTAGCATAATTCATAATTCGTGGAAATCTTTCAAATTTACGACAACCTTGGAATTATAATCATATTTATTGAAATTCCCAGAAACATTTTCAAATTCGATGAAATCCCATCAGATTTGTTAACATTGCATGAAAATCCTTAAATTTTCACTAATTGTTTTAAAATTCCCCAAAATCAATTCAAATCTTTTAAATTCCGCAAATAACTTCAAAATCTTTTTAAATTCCTAAGAACTTCTTAAAATATCCTACAATTCTTCAAAATTCCACAAAAAACTTTTAAAAATCATTACATTTTTTTGCATTATTTTAAAATCTCTTGAAATTCTTTAAAATAAACTTAAAAATCCCGTTAAATCCCTAGTAATTCCTTAAAATCTCTTAAGAATTCGTAATATTTTCGTATTAAAAAAAAATCTTTGGAAATCTCTTAAAATTCCTTAAAATCTTTTAAATTACTTTGAATCGCTTAAATTCTCTTGAAATTCCCTGAAATTACTTGAAATCCCTTAAAATTTCTTAAAATCACATGAAATCTTTTGAAGTACCGAGTAATTTTTTAAAAATCATTAAATTCTTCTGCATTATTTTTAAATGCCTTCAAATTCTTTAAAATAAACTTAAAAATCCCTAGTATTTCCTTAAAATCAACTGAATCCTTAGAAATCCTGAAAATGTCTTGAAAATCTTTTCTCTTTTCCAATTTTTTTTGAAATCCCTTCAACTTCTATAAAATCATTTAAAATCTTTTGAAATTTATCGAAATTAGCTAAAATCGATTCAAAATATCTTAAAATCCTTTGAAGTTTCTAAAATCCCATAAAGTCTCTTTAAAATTCTTAATACTTTTGAATTAAAAAAAAAATCCTTTGAAATCCTTCAAAATTCCTTAAAATCCTTTAAATCGTTTTGAATCGCTCAAATTCCATTTAAATTCCATAAAATCACTTACAATCTCTTAAAATCCTTTAAATCTTTTTAAATCCCTTGAAAAAACCCTGAAATTTCATAAAATCACATGAAATCTTTTGAAATCCCGTGAAATTTTTTTAAAATCCTGAAATTCTTCTGCATTCTCTTAAAATCTCTTGGTACTTTCTAAAATAAATTTAAAAATTTTCAAATCCTTTGGTCTCTTCGAAATTTCTTCAAATTCTTTAAAATCATTAAAATGTCCCGAAATTGAATGAAATCTCTTGAAAATCTTAAAATTTCTTTGAATTCTTAAAAAATTCCATGAAATTACTTTAAATCACTTAAAGTATCTTGAAATCCCTTAAAATCTCTTTAAAAAAATTAAAATTTCTTAAAATTCTTACAAGCCTTTCAAAATCCTTTATAATTTTATGAAAAACTTTTAAATCCTTTAAAATACTTAAAAATCTGTTAAAATATTGTAAAAATCCACAAAATCTTTTAAAAATAATAAAACTCTCATGAAATCTTTTACAATTCCGTGAGGAACAATAAATTCCCTTAAAATTACCTTTAACAAATCAAAATTTCTTAAAAATCTTACAGGACTTTTTAAAATCCTTTAAAATTCCACCAGGAACTTTAAAATTCCTTAAAATTCTTTTAATTTTCTAAATTTTCTTTAAAGTATATTAAAATTTGATGGAATCCTTTACAATTTTACAAAATTTTGCAGAAAAAGCAAAAATATCGTGAAATCCTTTAAAATTTAATACAAAACTTTGAAATTCCTTAAATTGCATTAAAATCTCGAAATAAAAATTCTTATGAACAAAAATGTCACAATACTTGTTAAAAATCAAAAATAGCTTTTGAAATTTTTTTAAATCCCATGAGAAATATTAAAGTCCCTTAAAATATTTAAAAATCTATGAAAATTTATGAAAAATTCTTAAACTTCCACGTGGAACATGAAAATTCCTTAAAATTACTTGAAAAAATCCAAATTCCTTAAAATTCTTACAAATTGTTTTAAACCCTTGAAAATTCTACAAGGAACTTTAAAATTCCTTAAAATTCTTTGAATTTCCTAAACTTTCTTAAAAATCTCCTAAAATTTCATGAAGTCCTTTAAAATTTCACTAATTTTTTTAAATATTAAAAAAATCTCTTGTAATCACCTTAAATTCCTAGAAACCTCTTAAAATCTTTTGAAATTATTGAAAATCTCTTGAAATCATTAGAAAAACTCAAAGAATCTCAAAGAATGCCTGGAAATTCTTTATAACGCTTCGAAAGGGACCAAATTTGGAAAAGAGTTTGATTAAAAGATGCAGAAGACTCTTAGCTAAGAGTTCGGAATAATTTTCATTATTATATGCACTTTCATTTTTTAAGTGAAAGTGAACGTTGAATACAAATTCGAATTCTATTTTGAAGTACCATACAAAAAGTGAATATCATAATAGTTGAAACATGACTTTGAAATTCATATTTTTTGCTTGTAGAACTTGTTTTAAGATCATGTTTTTTTTATGAGGAACGCGATATGCATGAATGAACAAAAGTGAATAAGACTAAGACGCAAAGCGATAAGTATCAACACGTCTGTCGCCCAAACACGAAGCATTTAGCAAAGAGGTCAATGTCACATCCAAGACTTTTCTCACTCTTACCTGAAGCTTCGTAGCATTGAATCATTATGCAATGTCGAGTTTAACAGGAGAAACAACCTGGTACATATTTATCAAACTCGAGGATCAAATGCCTCCTCGATTCGACTCGGTATGAATCGATGATCGACTTTCGTAATTGAACAAAAACAGGAGGGTGTCACGTTTAATTTATTCGATTTAATTCATTCTGTACTCATTTCATTTTGCTACTAATACTGTTTCAAAAATATGATCAATAATACCTACTAATCTCAAGTTATTGCAACTTTCAACATCATGTCTTTCAGTACAAAAGAAATTGTTAATTGACCTGAAGTCTTTTTTGTGAAACTTATTGTCTTAGCATAAAAAAGAGATTGCGATTGTATAAAAAAAAATTCTCGCAATCTTGAAATCTTAAGTTATGTTATCTTTTCATCTATTGGTTGGATTTGGATTTAATATACGAGGACTTTAAAATTGAGTTCAGAGCCGCCAAACTGCGGATTGAAGGAATTTCAAGAGATTTTAAAAGTATCTAGATTTAAAAAAATATCAAGACTTTTGAAAGGATATCAAGTAATTTTAACTGCTTTTGGGGAATTTTTTAGCAATTTAAAAAAAATGAAAAATAGTTTCCAGATTTTGAATGAACTTTAAAATACATTTTTAAGTATTTCAAGAGATTTTGAATGATATTTAAAAATTTTAAGGGATATAAAGATATCTTAAAGATTTCAAGAGATTTTAAGTGATTTTAAGAAATTTTGAATACTCCAAAGAAGTTTTAAAGTGATTTTAAAACATAAATATTTTTTGGATTTTTGAAAATCTGTTAAATCCCTTGAAATCTTGTGAAATGTTTTGAAATCCTTTGAGATCACTTAAAAACACTGGAAATCTTTTTAAATCACTTTAAATCATTTGAATTCTTTAAAACCTTCAGAAATAACGAAAAATCTTTTTGAATTAGTTTTTATATCGAGACCAGAGCTGCCAAATGCGGATTGAAGAATTTTCAAAAGATTTTAAAGATATCAACGAATCTTAAAGGATTTCAAGAGATTTTAACTGATTTTAAAGAATTTCAAGGAATTTCACAAGATTTCAAAGATATCAAGACTTTTGAAAGGATTTTAAGTATGATTTTGACTGATTTTGGGGAATTTGTAAGGAATTTATAAAAGAATGAAAAATAGTTTCAAGATTTTAAATCAATTTTCAAATATATTTTTAAGTATTTAAAGAGATTTTAAAGGATTTTTATTGAATTTAAGAAATATTCGATTTGATTTCATGGAGTTCTAAAAAATTTCAAGAGATTTAATGAAATTTCATTGGATAATTAGAAATTTTAAGGGATATCGAGTAATTTTACAAGATATTAAGGAATTTCAAGAGATTTTATAGGATTTTTAAGTTTGAAGGGATTTTACCAAAATTACTGGGATTTTAATGGAACTTTTACGAATTTAAAGATATTTCATGGTATTTTAAGTAATTTCAAGTGAATTAACAATATTTTATGAAATTTTACGAAATTTAATTGGATTTCAAAGAATTTTAGGAAATTTCACTGGATTTCATGGAATTTGAAGGGATTTTATGAAAGTTATAATTTCCAATTATAATTATAATTCCATTATAATTTATTTACGTTTAATTTATTTTTAAATTATAGTTTCAAAATATTTTTTAAAGTAAGTATTTACCGGATTTTAAAAAATTTCATAGAATTTCAGGAATTTTAAGGAGACTGATTGTTAAAATTATTTATACAAGCAGGAATTTTAAGAGATTTAAATGTTTTAAAGTTAAAAAATTCATTGAAATTCCTTACAATCACCAGAAATCTCTTAAAATCGTTCAAAATCCCAGAAAGTCAATTAAAATCTGATGAAATTCTATAAAAAATCTTGAAATCTTACTAAATCTATTGAAATTCGTTAAAATATCTTGAAATTTCCTAAAATCACTATAAAAATCAATAAGTACAATAAAAAATCAATTTTATTTCCATTTGATCAATTCACTTATGCAAGGTGATTGGCAATTTTTCGACCTGATGCAGATCTTGTATAAAAAGCGAGAAAAGGCTTTAGAGAGAGAGGAAATCTTTCTCCTTTGTTTAAAATAAATTGGCCATGACTTCTGTATAAAGTCGTTTGTCATTATAGATAAATTTTTCCTGGTTTCCTTAATTGGTTTTTTTTTCAAGATCCAGATTTCCGATGAAATTAATCATAGTGTTTTGAGATCCGTAACTTTTTTTCATCCGATGTTTGGAAATTTCTAAATATTTCAAGGGAATTTATTGGATTTTTTTGAAATTTCAAGAGAATTTAAGCGATTCAAACTAATTTAAAGAGTTTTAAAGAATTTTAAGAGATTTCAAGTGATTTTAAGGAATTTCAAGAGATTTATAAAAGAATTCAAAACAGATTCAGAATTTATACAGAATTTAAAGAAATTTTTTGGGATTTAAAAAAATCTAAAGGATTTCAAGAAATTTTAAGGAATTTTGAGACATCTTGAAGAGATTGCAAGAAATTTAAAGAAATTTCAAGGGAATTTAAGCGATTCAATGTAGTTTAAAGGGTTTCAAGAAATTTTAAGAGAGTTCAAAGCGATTTCAAGTGATTTTTAAAAATTTCAAAGGAATTTAAAGGATTTAAAGTATTTTTAGGGTTTTAAGGAATTTTAAGAGATTTCGAAAAGATTTCAAGTGATTTTAAGGAATTTCAAGAGAATTTAAGCGATTCAAAGTAATTTAAAGGGTTTTAAGAAATTTTAAGAGATTTCAAGTGATTTTAACGAATTTCAAGGGTTTTTATGAAGATTTTAAGTGATTTTTGTGAATCTCAAGATATTTCAAGGGATTTTTATTGGATTTAAAGGAATTTCAAGGGAATTTAAGCAATTTAAAGTAATTTAAAGGATTTTAAGGAATTTTAAGAGATTTCGAAAAGATTTCAAGTGATTTTAAGGAATTTCAAGGAAATTTCAGCGATTGAAAGTAATTTAAACGATTTTAAGGAATTTTCAGAGATTTCGAAGAGATTTCAAATGATTTTTTGGAATTTCAAGATATTTAAAGGGGTTTTGTTAGATTTAAACGAATTTCAAGGGAATTTGAACAATTCAAAGTAATTTAAAGGATTTTAAGGAATTTTCAGAGATTTCGAAAAGATTTCAAGTGATTTTAAGGAATTTCAAGGGATTTTTAAAGAATTTAAAACATATTTAGGAGTTACACAAGATTTAAATAAATTTTTGAGGGATTTAAAAAAATCTAAAGGATTTCAAGAAATTTTAAGACATCTTGAAGAGATTTCAAGTGATCTTAAGGAATTTCAAGAGAATTTACGCGATTTAAAGTAATTTAAAGGGTTTTAAGAAATTTTAAGAGATTGCAAAGAGATTTCAAGTGATTCTACCGAATTTCAAGGTTTTTTATGGAGATTTTAAGTGGTTTTTTTGGAATTTCAAGATATTTCAAGGGATTTTATTGGATTTTAAGGAATTTCAAGGGAATTTAAGCGATTCCAAGTAATTTAAAGGATTTTAAGGAATTTCAGAGATTTAGAAGAGATTTCAAGTGGTTTTAACGAATTTCAAGGGTTTTTACGGATACTATAAGTGATTTTTGGGAATTTCAGGATATTTAAAGGGATTTTATTGGATGTTAAGGAATTTCAAGGAAATTTAAGCGATTCAAAGTAATTTAAACGATTTTAAGGAATTTTCAGAGATTTCGAGGAGATTTCAAGTGATTTTAAGGAATTTCAAGAGAATTTAAGCGATTCAAAATAATTTAAAGGGTTTTAAGAAATTTTAAGAGATTGCAAAGAGATTTCAAGTGATTTTACCGAATTTCAAGGATTTTTATGGAGATTTTAAGTGATTTTTTGGAATTCCAAGATATTTAAAGGGATTTTGTTGGATTTAAAGGAATTTCAAGGGAACTTAAGCAATTTAAAGTATTTTAAAGGATTTTAAGGAATTTTCAGAGATTTCGAAGAGATTTCAAGTGATTTTAAGGAATTTCAAGGAAATTTAAGCGATTCAAAGTAATTTAAACGATTTTAAGGAATTTTCAGAGATTTTGAGGAGATTTCAAGTGATTTTTTGGAATTTGAAGATATTTAAAGGGATTTTGTTGGATTTAAAGGAATTTCAAGGGAATTTAAGCGATTCAAAATAATTTAAAGGGTTTTAAGAAATTTTAAGAGATTTCGAAAAGATTTCAAGTGATTTTAAGGAATTTCAAGGGTTTTTACGGATACTTTAAATGATTTTTGGGAATTTCAGAATATTTAAAGAGATTTTATTGGATGTTAAGGAATTTCAAGGAAATTTCAGCGATTGAAAGTAATTTAAACGATTTTAAGGAATTTTCAGAGATTTCGTCGAAGAGATTTCAAATGATTTTTTGGAATTTCAAGATATTTAAAGGGATTTTGTTGGATTTAAAGGAATTTCAAGGGAATTTGAACAATTCAAAGTAATTTAAAGGATTTTAAAGAATTTTCAGAGATTTCGAAGAGATTTCAAATGATTTTTTGGAATTTCAAGGGTTTTTATGGATATTTTAAGTGATTTTTGGGAATTCCAAGATATTTTATTCGATTTTAAGGAAAAAAATAAATTGACCACGACTTCTGTATAAAGTCGTTTGTCATTACAGATAAATTTTTCCTGGTTTCCTTAATTGGTTTTTATTTTTTCAAGATCCAGATTTCCGATAAAGTTAATCATAGTGTTTCGAGATCCGTAACTTTTTTTCATCCGATGTCCTATAAAGAGGGTACTGACGGTTGAAATTATGCGATCACGTAGGCGGATTTGCAATTCACGACAACGCGATAGCCTTGCTCGCGTGTGTACAATCTACGTACGTATAACACCACAAAAGTGAAAGTTCGAGACTGACGAACGGTATCATACTCTATAATGGTATGAAACTTACATTAACAAATGTGTTCATGTACAAGTCATATACTGACGACTTTACGCATTTAATAAACAAAGGTGTGCTTATAGTGGAGAAATTTTTGTTTAAATAATTTTTTTTGAGCTTATTAACGTCGTTAATCATTGATGTCGGTTATTATTTTACTTTACTATCCAGCAATAATAAACAGTTTTGACAAATGAAATAATTAATCGAAATTTATGAGCAGGTAATCCAATTTATACTCTCAACCGGTTTGAGGAAGGGGCGAAGCAATTTTAATGTTTAATTCATTTTCATTACTGAAATTAAAAGAGAAATTTGGATTCTTCGCTTGAACAGGAATATTGTTTATTATTCTTTAACGATATTGGCAAATTTGGGAAATTAATTCAGACGTCTTTGTCACTAATTTATGCATTTTATATGATAATTTTTTTTAATCTCTTGATAATTGTAATCTTAATTTCTTATTTTATTATTTCGAGAGTGAAATCTGGTAAATAACACTCTATCTAGTACGAGAGATTTTAAATGATTTTAAAGAAGTTAAAGGGATTTCAAAGAAATTCTTAAAAGTTTAAGGATTTTCAAGAAAATAAAAAAGATTTCTGAGAATTTAAGTATTTTTAAGAAATTGCAAGGGATTTGATAGGATTTTACACTTTTTTTTTAAATTTGAAAATAATTCACAAGATTTCAACTGATTTAACAAAAGTTGCAAGTATCAAAATCAAATAAAAATATTTAGATTGAATATTCGGAAAAGTTCTTTTAATCCGAAAATCACTATCAAAAATAAAATCAAGGACAATTTGCGATTTTTTTTTTAAATTCCCGGATTTGCTTAAGTTTACGAAAAGTAGACACCCTGAATTTTTACTGGAATTTGTTGAGAGATTTTTAAAAATTATGCAGGTGATAATGTAGAACACATCAATTAGGATAAATTTTAATGTTATCTCTTGAAATCAACAATTGATTGCATAATTTCACACGAATTTTTCCGAACGATGATGTATGTGCAAAATGTCTTGAGAATAATAATATAAAGTTCCTCGAAAGGGATTTTATAGGATTTTTAAGTTTGAAGGGATTTTACCAAACTTACTGAGGTTTTTATGGGAGTTTTAAGAGTTTTAAAGGATTTAATGAGACTGCATTAAATTTCCAAGAATTTTAAAGAGTTTTTAGTATTGCTTTAAGTATTTTGTATTTAATTAAGTATTTTAAATAATTTTAATCCGACTTAACGATACTTTATGAGATTTGAAGTAATTTCAAGTGAATTAAAAATACTCTAGGGAATTTTACGAAATTTATTTGGATTTTAATGAATATTGGGAAAGTTCACTAGATTTCATGGATTTTTAAGGGATTTTATCAGTTATTTAGGTTTTATGGAGTTTTAAAAAATTTTAAAGGAATTTGGCAAAATTTCATTGGATATTTGGAAATTTTAACGGATTTGACAAGATTTCATGAGATTTTAAATAATTTTAAGGGATATCGAGTGATTGTATGAAATATAAAGGAATTTTAGGTGATTTTATAGGATTTTAAAGTTTGAAGGGATTTTACAAAAATTACTGAGATTTCATGGAACTTTTAGGAATTTAAAGAGATTTTATGGTATTTTAAGTAATTTCAAATGAATTAACAATATTTTATGAAATTTATTTGGATATAAAACGTTTAAACTATTTGAAACTTTAAATTTTGAACATTCCTAATATTCTTTTAAATATTAGGAAAGTTCACTGCATTTCATGGAATTTTAAGGGATTTTTTGAAAGTTATTCGGATTTCATGGAGTTCTAAAAAATGTTAAGAGCTTTTATAGGATTTTTAAATTTGAAGGGATTTTACAAAAATTATGGTAGTTTGTAGAAAATTTCTATTTAAAAAAATTTACTTTCTAATATTCTATTTGAATTTTACAAAATTTTGCAGAAAAAGTAGAAATATCGTGATATCCTTTAAAATTAAATAAAAAACGAAAATTCCTTAAAATGCATTAAAATCTCGAAAAACAAATGCTTGTAAACAAAAATGTCACAAAGCCTTTCAGAAATAAAAAAAAAATTTTGAATTTTTTTTAATCCCATTAGAAATATTAAAATTCCTTAAAATCATTTTAAAAATGTCAAAAATTCTTAAAATTTCCTACAATTCTTCAAAATTTCACAAAATCTTTTTAAAATCCCGTTAAATCCCTAGTAATTCCCTAAAATCTCTTAAGAATCCTTAATATTTTCGTATTTAAAAAAAAAATCTTTGGAAATCTCTTAAAATTCCTTAAAATCCTTTAAATTACTTTGCATCACTTAAATTTCCTTGAAATTCATTAAAATCACTTGGAAATCTCTTATATATCCTTAAAACCCTTTAAATTACATTGAATCGATTAAATTCCTTTGAAATTCTTTAAAATAACTTGAAATCCCTTAAAATCCCTTAAAATTTCTTAAAATCACATGAAATCTTTTGAAATACCGAGTAATTTTTTAATAATCATTTAATTCTTCAGCATTATTTTAGAATCCTTTCAAATTCTTTAATAAACTTAAAAATCCCGTTAAATCCTTAGTAATTCATTAAAATCAATTGAATCTTTAGAAATCCTGTAAAATTAATTCTTGAAAATCTTTTCTCTGTTCTAATTTTTTTTTGAAATCTTTTGAAATTCTATAAAATCATTTAAAATCGTTCGAAATTTACGGAAATTCGCTAAAATTGATTTGAAATTTCTTAAAATCCTTTGAATTTTCAAAAATCCCATAAAGTCTCTTTAAAATTCTTAATACTTTTGAATTAAAAAAAAATCTTTTGAAATCCCTCAAAATTCCTTAAAATCATTTAAAATCTCTTAAAATCCTTTAGATCTTTTTAAATCCCGTGAAATTTGTTTAAAATCACTAAATTTTCCTGCATTCCTTTAAAATCTTTTGGTACTTCCTCAAATCACTTAAAATAGTTTCAATTCCTTTGGTCTCGTCGAAATTTCTTCAAATTCTTTAAAATCATTAAAATGTCCCGAAATTTTATGAAATCTCTTGAAAATCTTAAAACATTTTAAAATTCGATAAAATCCCCTCAAATTTGTTAATATTTCATGAAAATCCTGAAATTTTCACTAATTGTTTTAAAAATCTTCAAAATTAATTCAAATCCTTTAAATTCGTCCGCAAAAAAGTTTAAAATCTTTTAAAATTTCACTAAAAAATTTTTTAAATATTAAAAATATCTCTTGTAATCCCTTTAAATTCCTAGAAACCTCTCAAAATTTTTTTAAATTATTGAAAATCTCTGGAAATCATTATAAATCTAAAGAATCTCAAAGAATATGGAAATTCTTTATAAAACTTCGAAATCCTTGGAAAGTATCTAAAATCTCTGAAATAAACTATACAATCTAGTGAAATTAAAATCAAATCATTAAAGATTAATATATTTCAATATATAAGTAATATAAGATTTTTAAAAAGTATCATAAGCATAAATTATTAACAAAAGAAACAAATTTGAAAAATAGTTTGATTAAGAGATGCAGAAAACTCTTTGCTAAGAGTTCGAATCTTAATTATTATTTTTTCCTTGTATATAGAACTTGTTTTAAGATTATTTTTTTTTATGAGGAACGCGATATGCATGAATGAACAAATGCAATAAATTTATAAATGCAATAATAGAAACAAAATTATTGGAGACGTTTAGATCTGCAATTCAATGATCAGAGGCGGGAAGTGAAAAGTCAATCGAACTAAATGTCGAGTGAATGGTGGAGGAAAATATTTTTCTTTCGAGTTACGAGGAATCCGAGATGTGTATGTAGGGTGGCGCTAATCTCCGAAGCCGTGGGAATTAATTTACGAGTTAATGAACTTACGCGGAGCGGTAAGCTCGGTAGGAAGTGCTTACGTAGGCAAATCCAAGAATGGAGCAACAGGTTACATAGGAGATCGAGAAATGTCCATAAACCTATAGACAATCTCAAGGTTTTGATTTTAATAAACGTGAGAATATTTCTATAAATTCTATAAAGACGGATTAACGGAAAAATATATTTATTCTTTCATAACATTCAATTTTTATTTGAAATGCTAATTCTCCTCTTTTTTATTGTTTTTCTTCAATTTTTTTATTTTTCTCAATTTTTTTTGTTCTTAAAATTTAAACCGGTAGAAAGAATTATTAAAAAATAGGCGACGAGTTATTATCTAATAACTGGTGGAGTTAAAACGGGGAAAACAAATAACAATTAGCAGCCACTGAAAATCTGAAATATCCGATTTAATAAAGCCGATTACATTTTCGAGCGCCAAATGAGCTAATTATTTTAAACGGATTAAAGCCTTCCCGCACTAATTAATAATTTGATGATACTAGAGATAAATAATCTATTTTTCAATGAATTTCGGCTGGGATTTCTTTTGTTCTTTTATGTTCTTTCAATTTGTGGATTGCAGGCATTAGTAATAATAAACTGACAGACAAAATGCACCGTTCTAAAGTAATTCATGTGCAGGAAGCGTGATATGAACAAACCTGCATGAAGCAAAAGGTCTTACTAACTAATAGCTTACGCGTGTCGGCACGGGAAGCAGAAATGATAGAAGGGTGATTGCAGACAAGATTTCTCTGCAGCTGCAAAGTACGGATGCTGATACAGAACCAATCGCATAATTTGAATTTGGTTTTTAGACGAAAAAATTCGAAATTCCAGGAGAATTTATGCCTATGAATTAATTAAATTGAAGTATAATTAGAATAATTAAATATAATTAGATTTATTCATTTTTTAAGAATTTTTAAGAATTTTTAAGAATTTAAAATTTAAGTAAGAAGAAAGTAGTGGAGTTGAGTTGGAAAAAAGGGGTGAAAAAAAATTATAATACTATCAGTCATCAGAGTATGTATTGTCATTAAAAAAGATAATTTTTAAAATGGAAAATAGGATTTTAAAAGATTTAGAAGGATTTTAGGATTTTAATGAATTCTAAGGAATTTTTAAATAATTAAAAAAGGTTTTAGAATATGTAAAAGATTTAATACGCTTTAAAAGCATTTTGAGTTCTAATGATTTTAAGGAATTTATGGAGACTTCATGAAATTTCAAGTGATTCTAAGGAATTTTAAACGGTTTTATTAAGAGATTTTAAACTTATTTAAATAAATTTCAAGTGATTTTAAATAATTTTTTAAGAATTTAAAACTAATGTAGAACAGTTTTAAGATTTCTAAATAATTTAAGGTAATTTAAAAAAAAAATTGATAGGGTTTTAAAAGACTTTAAAGAACTAAAGGAAGGTTTTCGTGAAATTTTTTTTCTTCTAACTTCTCGATACTCAAGATCTTAATTTATTATTTCGAGAGCGAAATGTGGTAAATAATAACACTCTATCTATATAAAAAAAAATAATAATAATTTAACCAGCATTATCGAGGTTTTAAGAGATTAATAGTGAATTTAGGTAATTTTAAGCGATTTGAAAGAATTCTAGAAAATTTACAGGATTTTAATCGATTTTACGAATTTAGAGAAATTTAGAGAGATTTTAAATGATTTTAAAGAAGTTAAAGAGATTTCAAAAAAATTCTTAAAAGTTTAAGGATTTTCAAGAAATTAAAAAAGATTTCTAAGAAATTAAGTATTTTTAAGAAATTACAAGGGATTTTAAGGGATTTTAAAGTTTTTTTTTTTAAATTTGAAAATAATTCACAAGATTTCAACTGATTTAACAAAAGTTGCAAGTATCAAAATCAAATAAAAATATTTAGATTGATTATTCGGAAAAGTTTTTTCAAACCGGAAATCACTATCAAAAATAAAATCAAGGACAATTCGCGAATTTTTTTTTTTCAATTCCCGGATTTCTTTAAATTTCCGAAAAGTAGACACCCTGAATTTTTACTGCAATTTGTTGATAGATTTTTAAAAATTATGCAGGTGATAATGTAGAGCATAAAAATTAGCATAATTTTTAATGTAATCTTTTGAAATCAACAATTGATTGCATAATTTCACACGAATTTTTCCGAACGATGATGTATGTGTAAAATGTCTTGGGAATAATAATATAAAGTTCCTCGAAAGATATTAATCGGGATCCATTGTTTCTCCTCGATAAAAACGCGAAGAAATAAACTGGCTTCTATTATATTTGCCTTCCATGGAACTCCCGACTCTAATTTTAAGGAGTCACGATTTCATGCTATTTATTTATTTTCAGGATTGTTTTATGTCGATTTTGGTATTAAATTAATAATCCGAAGTAAAAAATTCGTTATTTTTATAAAAGTTTATCATTAATGAAATATTAATAAAAAAAATTAGTATTTCATAATGATGAGAATTTACTTTCTTTTGAAATTTTACACCCAGAAAAAAAGTTTGTTTGAATCAAATAAACGTAGATTTGCCTCAGAGCCAAATAAAAAATATCTGTATTAAATAAAATTTATTTGATTAAGACATTTTTTCTTTGAATTAAAAAAAAAATTTCTTTGAATCAAATAAAAATTTTATTTAATTCAAAGCTATTTTGTATTTGGCTCTGAGGCAAATATAAGTTTATTTGGTTTAAACAAATTTTTTTTCTGGGTGTATAATTATGATATTTTATTTCTTCTTTTCTATCCGACGTAATTAAAATTCTATTTTTAAATATTTAAATTTTAGAGGAATTACAGTTACATGATTTTTTTTAAATTTAATAAAATTTTAAAAATAATATATAATAATTATATTTATAAAAAATTTCTATTAATAGTTTCTGGATCGTTTTCGAAATTAATTACGTTTACAGTTATTGATGTTTAATTGTGGTTTCTAAAAAAATTACCGCATTTATAGTTGTACAGTATTATTTGAAAAATCGGCTAATTTAATTAATTATTATATTGATTTATTAATTAGTCCTGATAAATTAGTTAATTGTTTATTTTAAATATTAAGATAAAACTGTTTTTTTTTTAAACCAAGATTTTCGATATATTTCGAGTTTATACTCGAAAATTAAATAATTAATGAATAATTTTAAGTTTAATTTTAGTTTTTTTATTTTATTTTAATTTTTTAAATTTATTTTTAATTTTTTAAATTTAAATTACAATTTTTTTAATTTTAATTTTAATTTTTTTACTTTCAACTTAGTGTAATTATTCTCGTGATTTTAGAACAGGAAAAGAAACTTCAACACAAGTAGTATATCAGTTGCCATTCATTGGGCCGACCATGCACTTCTTTTTCCACTGAGAATCAATTCTCCTTTAAGTAGATCACTCCAGTCTCTATCAGGCGCATCTGCTACGTCTGACCACACTCGACCTTTTCCTCTTAAGAGTGGATTTCTCTCAAAATCTTATTTACTCGCTTATTCTCTACTACAGCACATTAAGGTAATATTTAAGGCAATATTTTTATTAGAAAAAAATCCCTAATGAAATTACCATTACAGTTTTACTAAAAAAAAACAAATGAGTCATTAAAAACAAAAGAAAATAAATACATAAGAAATAAAGTAATAAAATAAATAAAACAAAGACTTGAAAAAAAGAAGAAAAAAAAAATAATTTAAAACAACTTTTCAAGGTGAAAAGTATCAAGAGAAAAATATATTTTCATCTTCATGATTTTCTAAAGTAATAAACTTTGACAGTATTATATTACTCATAAAAAATACAGCCAATTATAAAAAAGATGCGGTAAAAATAATTGTAAATCATCAGTCTGTCTTTTTTTACCTTTTTATATATATATATATATATATGTAATATAAGTTGACGGTTTTGTATTTGTTAAGTGTAGGTCAGTGCTTCCCTTCTTGCATTATCAGAAAAATTTTAAAGAAGGTCAACAGCAAGATCGCGAGGGTCCAAACGAAAACCGGTCTCCCGATTCAAGTCTTTCGATTTTTTAAGGTCTTTCGATAATGAAACCTGTCTTTTATGCTATATATACATAATTATATATACGCTTCATTATGAGTGGTCTTCCTTGAGCCATCTTTTCACTTATGGAATATTTACCTCTACCACAAAAAGGCCACTTACACCTTTTTGTGAAATAATGTCTGCCGATTTTGCAGGGACGCGTGAAAAATACTGTTTACCGATTTCACGTCGAATCGAAAATGTAATGGACCATTAACTTTGGATTATTACCAGTGTTTGAATAATATAATGTTAATGAAGGAAAAAACATTAAGTGGACTCACAAAAATGATTCTCTTCTCTCTAAATCAGTGAAAAGTCACTGAAATTTTTAGTAGTTTAGTGAAGATGACTGGAAATTTCAGTGACTTTTGACTGATTGTGAACTTTCACTGATTAAAATCGTGAGAAAAGAGTCACTGAAAATCAGTGGAATTTGACTGATTCAGTTTTAGAGAGTTGAATAAAAATGATTATCTTGTATAAAAATGATTCTCTTGTCTAAAAATGATTGAGAAATGGGTTTCAACTGGACACACATTTTTTTTTTAGAATGTCTCACTGATGCAATGACTGATTATTACTGGGAATAAAGGCAGTGATTAATCTCTTTTATTCCACTGGGACACAATTACTGAAAAGTGTAACGACTCAAGAATGAAATGAGCTGAAGAATTAAGAGAGCTGAAGAATTAAGAGAACTGAAGAATGAAAAGAGCTGAAGAATGAAAAGAACTGAAGAATGAAAAGAGCTGAAGAATGAAAACATTGAAAACCACGTGAAAAAAAATTTTCACGATACAACAGGGCGTTAATGAGAGAATTATGCGAAGACAGCGAGAGAAGTGGCCTACATTTTTCTAGCTGTGGTCGATTCAAAGCGATGAATCGACGTGAGAAATAGCTGTGTGGATATATTATATTGCAGACTGACTTCGAAGCAAACTAAGGCAAATCCTAGTGTATATGTATAAGTATATGTATATATTAATATATATATATATATATACATATATAATACATTAGATATATATTAACAAAGTGATGTTAATACATGTCTGTCTATACTGACGAACGAATTGTATCCGCGGTCAGCTTCCAGGGATAAATGCTAATGAGTATGATGATCCTGGTAATTGTATGAAGGACTTTCGCTGCGTTGCCAATTAGAAGCAGTATAACTAATATTTGCGAAAGCTCTTCCCATGCGTTATATCACGGCAGAATGTAATACAAGTGAATGCTCTTTGTTGTTGACAAATAAACAGCTTCTGAAACATGCTGGCACACATGGTTCGTTTGATTCGCTGACGCCATTCATTTTATCTTTCCGGTGTTAAGACATTTCGTATCGTGCATGTTGTTTGTTTAGATAAACTGCTATATGTACCATAATAATTAATATACGAGCATTAATGTACGAGCTCTATTCATAATAGTCAAATATGCAAAAATATAAGGATGCATGGAAAATTACATGATTTCGGTTTGGAATTCAGCGATTTTAGGCCTTATAATTGAAATTTTTTATAATTTTAAAGGAAGAAGATTTAATATATCGAATTTTGAAAGTTTTTAGAGAGGAAAAGAATTTAAGGAAAATTTTGAGATTTTAGAGATATTAAAAAGGGATGTAATGGAATTTTAATAATGTGGAAAATAATTGTAAACGTACAAGTGAATGAAATATCTTTTTTAATTCTATTTTATCCAGAAATAATGTTGGAGTTGAAAATTAGAAACTGAAGTGCAAGTTTCTTGTATAGAGAATTATTTTCATGAGATTTTGGGATATTTTAAGGAATTTTATGAAAGTTACTCGGGTTTTATGGAGTTTTAAGAAATTTTAAGGGATATAATTTTAAGGAATTGAAGAAATTTTTGATTTTTAAAAGAATTCAAGAAAGTTTCAAGATATTCAAATTTTTTTTTAATGATATTTAAAAATTGTAAGGGATATAAAGATATCTTAAAGATTTCAAGAGATTTTAAGTGATTTTAAAACATAAATATTTTTTGGATTTTTGAAAATCTGTTAAATCTCTTGAAATCTTCTGAAATTTTTTTAAATCCCTTGAAATCTTGTGAAATGTTTTAAAATCCTTTGAGATCGCTTAAAAACAGTGGGAATCTTTTTAAATCACTTTAAATCATTTGAATTCTTTAAAAGCTTCAGAAATAACTAAAAATCTTTTTGAATTATTTTTCATAGCGAGACCATAGCTGCCAAATGCGGATTGAAGGATTTTCAAGAGATTTCAGAAGATTTTAAAGATATCAACGAATCTTAAAGGATTTCAAGAGATTTTAACTGATTTTAAAGAATTTCAAGGATCTTCACAAGATTTCAAAGATATCAAGACTTTTGAAAGAATTTTAAGTAATTTTAACTGATTTTGGGAAATTTGTAAGGAATTTAAAAAAGAATGAAAAATAGTTTCAAGATTTTCAATTAATTTTAATATACATTTTTAAGAATTTTAAGAGAGTTTGAATGATATTTAAAAATTTTAAGGGATTTTAATTAATTTAAAGAGATTTTATAGGATTTTTAAGTTTTAGGGGATTTTAATCAAATTATTGGGATATTATGGAACTTTTAGGAATTATAAGAGATTTTATGTTATTCTAAGTATAATTTCAAGTGAATTAACAATATTTTATGAAATTTTACGAAATTTAAACGAATTTTAAAGGATTTTTAAGTTTGCAGGGGTTTTATTAAACTTACTGAGGTTTTATGGAAATTTTAAGAGTTTTAAGGCCATGTAAGACTTACCCGATCCCTACCTTACCGACATCTTTTTATCTGCAACGCTATGTCTACATTTATTGAGATATCAAATTGAAAATTTCTGAAATTGAAGCTAAAGCACTAAGGTACGTTTATCTGGTCTTAAATATTGACATTTGTAAAAAAAACATTTTTTGAAAAATTATTTTTTTATTTTTACAAAAATTTAAGACCATATAAACATACCTTAGCATATTTTCTTTAATTTTAGAAATTTTCAATTTGATATCTCAATAAATGTAGACGTAGCGTTGCAGAGAAAAAAATGTCGGTAGGGTAGGGATCGGGTAAGTCTTACATGGCCTTAAAGGATTTAATGAGGCTGCATTATATTTTCATGAATTTTAAAGAATTTTAAAGAGTTTTTAATATTGTTTTAAGTACTTTGAATTTAATTAAGTATTTTAAATAATTTTAATGTGATTTAACGATACTTTATGAGATTTTAAGTAATTTCAAGTGAATTACAAATACTCTATGGAATTTTACGAAATTTATTTGAATTCGAAAGAATATCGGGAAAGTTGACCAGATTTCATGGAATTTTAAGGGATTTTATGTAAGTCGTTCCGATTTTATGAATTTCTAAAAAATGTGCAATTCTATATATTATATTTCATATTCAAGAAATTTCATGGTATTTTAAATAACTTAAAGCGATTTAACGATACTTTATAAAATTTTAAGTAATTTTATTAACTACATAATTTTTAAGGACGTTTATAGGATTTCAAAGGATTAAACTATATTCTTTGAAATCCCTTAATATCTCTAAAAATTTCAAATTCCAAACACCTGAAAATTTTTCAAAATTTCATCCATCAAATATATTTCCTTAGAAATAGACAAAAATTTTATTTGTACCGCTCTAAGTTTTTAAATTTCAAATTGAAATCATGTAATTTTTTACCTTTTTTGTACTTAAATACGATAAATTGTCCCTGCAATATTTTCCACGCGCATATAATTGCATTAATTTATTTTCTCACACAAAAGAAAATTAATAGAATTAATTTCATAAAAAGCTCATTTTACATAACAGTGTCGCAACCTGAAGATATTCAAAGGACGACTTTTTCTAATTGTAATAGATAAGGACTTAAGAAAATTTAAAAGATTTAAAAAGATTGCAATCGATTTTGAAGGGAATGCCATCCCTTGCAAAAAAAAATTCTGCTTTTTAAAAAGTAAAAGCCAAGTGGTACAATTTGAAAAGTGTCCAGGAATTGGGACTTTTGCCTGATTTATTCAAATAGTAAAAACATGCTTCAATTATATTTTTTCTCTCTTAAGAGAGTAAAGACGAAACGTGCAAAAGTCGTGTTTGCTGAGCTGGAGCTTCTGAGGAGACGCTACGTTGGCGGAAAACCTTGAGACATAGAAAACGCGTTATACCTAGATTTTGAGAATAAGGAGAATTAACAATCGAAAAAGAATTTAACAAATTTCAAACTTAATTATCGCGCATTATTATTATATGAATTCTGGTCGGAATAAGAAAGAAAATCAGTGATTTCATCTCGGTCTGAGGAAACCGTGTTATTCCCACTGGAGGCTGTTCGCATAATTCGGTGGAAGGTATTAGATCTCATTGTTACCTGCTTCGATTCCATGACGAAGGAGGATGAGATGAAGGCAGTGAAGCTGGAGGATGAGCGTCGTGAAGATGGTCCACGTGCCAGGGACGGAATTCGAATTGGTGGGAGAGGAAGTGAAGCAGAGATGATAGGAAAATAGAGAAATAGAGAGAGAGAGAGAGCGAGAAAATAGAGAATCAGAGAGAGTGAGAGAGAAAAAGAGAGAGGGGGGGAGAGAGAGAGAGAGAGCTGGAGAACTAGACTGAGAGTTCGAGGGGAAAATAGCATTTGTATGCATTGCAGACTATATTACAGTACAGCCAACTCGATCCTCTTCGAGCACGAGGTTCCGGTCTCAGGGTTACTCCGTGATTACTGTTTTCCTATGCCACCTCCTACGTCCCAAAGGAATACTCTCGTAGTTGACTCGACAACGGACAAAGCTGACCTAACTTATCTCAGAAGAAGCCGCCCTTTCAACACCTTCAGGTGTGCGACACTGTTATGTAAAATGAGCAGGAAATACATTCTGCTATCAAGTATTTTAAAGTATTCTTACAAGCTTTCTGAAATACTTTAAAATTCCTTGAAATACTTTAAAATTCCTTAAAATACTTTGAATTCCCTAATCATTCTTAAAAATCTCTTGTAATCTATTTAAATTCCTAGAAGCTTCTTATTTAAAATCTTCGAAAATTATTGATAATCTCTTTAAAACTCATTAGAAACCCAAATTCAATTAAATTCTTTTGAATTCCATTCAATGTGATTCAAATTCTCTAAACTCCATTCGATTTTTCGATATTTCTAATAATTTTAAAGGGTTTCGAGATTTTTCTGATTTTTAAAAGATTTTGTGAAATTTTAAAGGATTTCATGGAATTTTATAAGATTTCTGTATGTAATATTTTTAAGGGATATAAAAGATATAAAGAGATTTTAAATGTTACCGTAAAATTTCAAGAATTTTTCTGGGAATTTTAAGAGATTTTAAAGTTTGTGATGGAATTTCAAAAGGTTTCTAGGAATTTTTACAGATTTTCTTGAATTTTAACGTGGATTTTAGAAGATTTATGAGTTTGAAAATTTTAAAGGATATAAAAGGAATTTGAATTGTTATCATTGAATTAAAAAAAATCTCAAGAAATTTCTGAAAATTTTAAGAGATTTTCACGAATTTTAAGCGATTTTACAGATTTTCAAAGGTTTCTTGGAATTTTTAGAGATTATCACGAAGTTTAAGATATTAAAATTGTTCAAAAATTTCGTATATTACTTTAAATCTTTCAAAATTAATAATCAGTTCACAAAACTTGAAATTCGTAAAAATTTCTCAAAACGACAACCTTAGAAATCTTAAAATTCATTGAAATTCCTGGAAACATTTTTAAATTCGAAGAAATCCCTTAATAATATTTAATATTATTATTATAGTATTAATAATAGTTAATATTTTGTGAAAATCCTTAAAGCTTGATGGGATTCCTTTTTTTGACCGCCACTTCCGGGAAACTTACGGGAATACATACCTGCAACAAAAAAATATTATTATTAAAATCTTTCAAATATTATTAAAATTAATAATAATTTTAAAATATATTAAAATCGTATTAAAATCGCATTAAAATCTGAAAAAAGTCGTGGACTTTTTGGTGTTTTCGTCGACTTTCTGATTTTCGAAAAATTTTTTACCACTAGGGGTGGTTTCTCAGAGATTAGAAATTTTCGGTCATATTATTTCAAATATCTGATCAAAAATAAAAATTTGCAAGAAATATAATTAAGCACAACAAGGTTCGCTACAAAAGATTCAATTTTTTCATTTCCCTGACTTTTCCCTGAATTTCAGACAAATTTTCCCTGACAGAAAATCTAAGAAAGACAAACCTTATTTACGACAACCTTGAAAAACTTTTAAAATTCAGTGAAATTTTTTGAAATCCCTGGAAACATCTTAAAATTCGACGAAATCCCTTCAAATTTATTAAAATTTCATGAAAACCCTTACATTTTCACTAATTGTTTTAGAATTCCTCAAAATCACTTCAAATCCTTGAAATTCCTCAAAAGATTTGAAAATCTTTTAAAATTCTTAAAAATCTCTTAAAATTTCCTACAACTTTCAAAATTTCACGAGGAACTTTAATATCGCTTAAAATGCGTTAAAATCTCTTAAAATTATTGGAAACTTATTGAAATTTTGAAATCCTTTTAGTGAAATCTTTTAAAATTCAATAAAGAACTTTGAAAATCCCTAAAATCGATTAAAACCTCTAAATAAAAATTCTTGGAAACAAAAACCTCATAAAATCCTTTAAAAATCAAAAATAATTTTTGAAAATTTTTTTAATTCCACGAGGAATATTTAAATTCCTTAAAATCATTTTATAAATGTCAAAATTTCTTTAAATTTTTTACAAACTTCTTACAATTTTTGAAACCCTCTTGAAATTCCATAAAATTCTACAATATCTTTTATAAATCATAAAAATCTTGTGAGTTATTTAAAATTTCAATTAAATTCTTAAAATTCTTTTAAAATTAAAGTTTATAAATATAAATACACATATATTATACAAATATAAATATTTGTCCGCTATCTACGTTACTGACAATGAGTATACAGTATAGTGTCTTGCATGTTAATCAATGTTTCACCATACAAAACGTAATAACGACGCATAAAGTGTTGTAAATTTTTCAAAGGTGTTTCGAAAATGATAGTGTCGTTTACTTGCAGCAGTAATAGCTGATGCGTGCAAACAGAGATGCCAATGTACATTGCTACGTGAAGCTATATGACCTAGAATAATGAACCTACAGCAACTGACGACCAATTACTTCTCACTATAATCCTTTCTCTTCTTCACAATAACTGCATGAATCATGCAAAAGACTTTAAGTCATTTTCATTTCTATATTAGATGCATTTTTAATTGCACCTCCTTTTTTATATATTTATCTGTCCCTAAACCTGGAATTAGAACATCCTTCTATTCAAAAATATAAAAATATATCAAAATTAAGTGCTAATTCAGTACTTAATTAACAAATTTCAATTCTCAAGTATTTTTTACTTTTAATTACTTGAATTAAATTCTACTCTGCATAGGAATGACCTCTAGGTCAATTTCCAAACATCTGCGACTTTTTAACTATTACTTTAATTAAATTATACTGTGCGAATTAATTAATTGTTATATTATTCAATTTTCTTACTACTGAACAATAATGCACTTTGGTCAAATTATAAAAATTAGGGTATTTGTAAGTTTTGTGAAAGTATTATGTATATGATTATACAATAAAATAATTTGCTTAATAATATTTTATATTATATAATTATTATATTAATTATAATAATATTAATATATTATAATATATTTTTATATATAATATTTCGAGAAGATATATCGATATCTCTCTCAAATGCCAGATTTACTCTTTTAATATTTTACCTTATCTAATCTATAACACAGCACGTGCAATTTTTCACAGTAAAACGATTTATAATAAAAGAATGAGATTAGGCGCAATATGAAAACAAAAACAAATAAATTTTTAAAAAGTTCATAACAAAAACGTAACTTTCCTAGGATTGATATAATATCTGAACCCTGATTAGTACATATATAAGGCAATATTTTAAATAATATTTTGTTCACACAAAATTATTAGTTAGCCTGAATCAAGCATAAGTTTTCAATTTTCGAAAAAATGAAGATTTTTACTGCAAATCTATTCCTCTGTTTCGTGGGTTTTTTAAGTTTTGCTCGTAAGTATTAGTGAACAATAGGTACAAATTGTATACTCTAAAAATTTTGTCAATATTGATTGGTTACTGAAAATTCATCAATAAAAAAAAAAAAAAAACATAAAAATACTAGAATTTTATAAATAGGCTGGATCGAATAATAATTTTCAAATTTCTGATTGTTAAAAATTCATAAGTTCATAAATTAATTTTTTTAACAGAATTGAGTTCCCAAAGCGGTGGTCGTGAGATTATAGGAAGTGGAAATACGTTCCCAGTACATAATATTCCACAAGCCACGCTACCAACTGAAGAATTTTTCGAAAATCTACCAACTGGTACTGAAATAATGTTATTAAATGATTTTCCTTACATATCAAGAGGAGTTGAACCGATTATTATTAAATATAATGCCCGAACTAGAGTTGCACATGTACGCCAAGGTGGTCATCTTTCCCTAATAGGCAATCTTCCTCGAATCTCAAAAGGACGATTATAGGGTTAATCATAACGTTTTCAATTTAAATGGTATTATTAGGGGATGGTGTAATAATTTGTAATAATGGTATATAATTAAATGGAAAAATTTATTTTAATTAATGGATTTCATTTTAAATGTCCTATAACACGCAATAGAAAAAATTGAAAAATATTTTTTTTTTATAATGAAAACATTAAAAATACTCTTTACTTCATATTACACTCAAAAGAAAATTTTTTTGTTTGAAAGAAATTTTCTTTAATTCAAAAAAAATTATTTCATCTTATTAAAAAAAATTTTTTTGAATCCAATTATTGACCAAATTATATAACATAGCAATTATACGTTTGTTTGGTGGAAACAAATTTTTTTCTGTGCAAAAATTGAAAAAAAATTAAATAATTAAATTAATTACTTTTTTTTGTTTTGAGGAATTTTAAAGATTTTAGGGGGTCTCGTGGGATTTAAATAAATTTTAAAAGATTTTTTCGTAAATTTTAAGGGATTTTGCAGCATTTTTAGATAATTAAAAGATTTTTTAAGTGAGAGGTTTTAATTAAATTTTTTTTTAATTGATAGGTTTAAACATGTTCTTAAAGAAATTTTACGTTTAGTGGAATTAAAGAGTTTTTAAAAGCCTTTTCGGAATTTTAAAGGATTTTGTGGAATTTAAAAGTGTTTCTGTTGAAATTCTTTAAATTCTAAGAAAACTTATTCAGGGAATTAAAAATATTTTTTAAATAGTTCAAAGTCTAAGGATTTTCAGGAGTTTTGACAAGATTTCAAGGGACTTTTAAAAGAGTGAAGGATTTATATGAAAACTACATATGTTACAAAGATTTCTATAGATTTCACAATAATTCAAGACATCTGAATGAATTTCATCCGATTTTGAGTGACTTTAAGGAATTTATAGAGATTTTAAGGATTTTCAAAAATGATTTCAAGAAATTTTAACTGATTTTGAGAAACTTCAAGAAATTAATTCAAAAGTGGAAAAAATCAAATGAAATTCCTTAAAATTACTTGGAATTCTTTTGAATTTTAAAGCATTTTGACTAAATTCAAAAGAATTTTAGGCTTTCTAAAAGATTTCGTAAAATTTTAAGGGATTTCAGAATATTTCGTGGAATTTCGAAGAATTTAAAGAAGTTTTAACGTATTTTAAGGAATTTTGGTGATTTTTAAATGATTTTTAGAGAATTCAAGGGATATTTATGATTTTTAAAAGATTTGATGAAATTTTAAAGGATTTTAAGGCATTATAAAATAATTTAAGAGATTTTTATGACTAATAACAATTTTGTGAGATTTTGAAGGATTCATGGAATTTTTTTTGAGAATTTCTACATTTTTTTTAGATGGTTTCACAAATTTTAACGAATTTAAAGATTATTTTGGAGTTGATTAAAATCTCCTGAAAATCTTAAAGGTCCATAAAATCACTATACAAATCTTCTGAAATCCTTTTCGAATTTTTAAAATCTTATGATATTCCTGACAATTCCAGGTTTCCCAGGGTGGAAAAAAAGTCATAAAAGACCCAGAAAAACCATATTAAATGTAAAAGTTTAAAAATCGTGGATTTTATAAAATGAGAAACTTCTCTCTCACCAAAATGAAGAATTTCTATTCCAATTCCTATAGAATTACAGAAAACTATGCGACCGCAGCATTTTGAAACAAGAGATCACGACGTGCCAATTAGTAAGTAAACTAGTGAAATGGCGAGATGGAATATTATTTTCCTCGTTCTGGATGCTGGAAATGAATGAAAGTCGAGGGCAACTAACCGCAAGTCGAAAATACTGTCTCTAAATCTAGTATAAAAGATGGATGAGCGGATCTGTTGACAGAATTGAAGCAGATGTTACATAAATATTGAGTAATATTGAGTAATATTGAGTAATCGCTCCTTGTACAGGTCAATCTTCGATTTTCAACCTAAATTCCACAAAGCTCCAACAGATAAAAAATATTTTCAAAAAAGATAAAAAAATCTTTTAAAAACTGACAAAAAAATATTTTAAAAGTGAAAGAGCTTCTATTTTAGGAATTCAGGTGCTAATTCACACATATTGAAGTTTTTAATTGTTTTTATCAATTGAAATGTTGACACCCACATTCGGGAAGTTACTCAATGAAAGGTAATAAGAAAATTATACTACATTGAATAAAAATGCAATAAAAATGCAATTATAATGCAATTATAATACAATTATAGAGCAATTATAATGCAATTAAATAGAAAGCAATTCTCTCATACACTGGTTAACACAATAATAATAATAATAATGAAACAATCAACCAAGAAATAGAAAACTTTGGTCAGATAACAATCATCTTTTCTAATTAGGTGGAAAGAAAATTGAAGGATCATTAAATTGGATCAAGTTCGCCTCCACTGAATACTGTTTTTGCTCAGACTCTCCGCACGATTTACCACGTTCGTTTAAGCCTACTTATTTATTTAAATAGTGTAAATAATTACGGTGGTGGTGGCGTCGCAAAAAGTGGCTTAACACCCGAGGAAGAAACACAGAAGCGACTAAATCCAAGTATCTGGGTTTTTATAATGAAAACGAGGAATAAATGATTATATCTGTGTATTAAGGGAGCAAGGTGCTACTTAATATTTTAAGGTATCCACAGACAGCAATAAAATGTATAAAGAAAGGACTCGACTCCTGAAAAAGCTTTAAACTTTTTAAAATTTAATAATATTAAAGAGGAAATCTTTTCTTTGGTTCAGACAAAAAAAGTTTTTGTTGCTATAGAAGCAACAAAAATTGTTGGTCATGCCAACCAAAGTTTTGTTGAATCAACCAAAATTTGTTTAATTCAACAAAAACTGAGATTTTGTTGGTTTCAATGAATTTTCTTGGTTCAACAAAGGGTTTGTTGAAAGAACCAAGATTTGGTTGGCACAACCAATTTTTGTTGCTTCTATAGCAAGAAAAAGTTTTCTTGTCCGAACCAAACAGATTTCTCAGTGTAAATTGATTGTAATGACTTCATAATTATGAAGTAATTTTTTCCTCTTCAGAACATATTGCTATTCGTAATAGGACTGTACTTTATGGCTGTCTCAGCAAAATAATTACTAGTGATCTTTTTTTCGCGTACAAAGAACTCGAGTTTACCAGATTAAAACTAATTACTCACTCGACCGACTTGCTATTATACAAACCGGTTGGAAGAAAGCCTGAGTTTTTATTTACTTCCAAACGGTCCAGTTATTGCAGTGCTAATACTATAATACTATAATAATACTAACACTAATACTAATACTAATTCTAATTCTAATACCAAGACTAATACTAAGGCTAATACCAATACTATAATACAGAGCATGGCACTTGCGGTGCCGTTTCATCCTACAGCTGACATTGCTCAGTGGAAAATATCTTTACTCGGGATGTGGGACATGTAGGAGTTTACTTGTCATCGATTACGTAATTGGATCGCTTGCGAAAGGGCACGATCGTTAAATTACAATTATTTTAATCGAATGCGCACTTAAGCATCTTAAACTAGATCACTATACCGACGAGGAAATCGATTTCCCTTAACTTTGCATCTTTCACAATTTTATTATTCTAGAACTACATTTTAAAATTATTTAGTTTTCAGTTTTTCTTTGTTTTTTAATATTTTTTTCTGATTCCATGAGATTTTACATGAAGCAATTATTAAAAACCCAGGAATTGACAAGTCAACTGATGTATACCTACTTCTAACTATTATTAATTGTTATAATTAATTAAAGATATTAATTTTTATAATCTGGTCATTGTAATATTACAGAATATTACAATAATCAGAAGATTTAACTGATTTTGGGCAATTTAAAAAAATTCCAGTGATTTCAAGTGACTTCAAGAGATTTCAAGTGAATTCACTTGATTTCGTGTGTAATTTATTTATTTTTATGTGGATTCATGTGACTTTATGAATTCATTTGCTTTCCCTGAATTCGGGAGATTTTACTGAATTAAAGTCACTTGAAGTCACTTGAATTCACTTAAAGCGATTTAAAATTATTTTTAGTGATTTTAGGGGATTTTAAGGGACTTGGAGTAATTTTAAAAGATTTCAAAGGGCTTTGAATTATTTTAAGGGATTCTAAGCAAATTCAAAGTGTTTTAAAAAGGCTTATTAATTTAAAAGATTTTAAAGATTCTTTTTCTTATTAAGACTTGTGACATATTTTCAGTGACTATAGATTTTCAAGGGAATGAAGTTATTTTTAAGTTATTTTATGAAATTTTAGAAGATAGATTTATTAAATTCATTTTTATAGGATTTCTATGGATTTTAAAAGTTGAAGGAATTTAAAATGATTTAAATTTCAAAGGATTTTATGGGATTTCAAGGGGATTTAATTAATTTTTAAGATATTTGTGAAATTTTAGAAGGCAAAATAATTTTAAAATTTTCATAAGTACTTTCAGATTTATAGAATTCCTATGGATTTCAAAGTTTCAAGGAATTTTAGATGATTTCAAGAAATTTAAAGAGTACTTAAAAGGGTTTTATAAAAAATTTAAGGAACAAAGGAAATAAAATTAACTTTCAAGGAATTATAAAATTTAAAATCCATTTAATTTAAAAATTAAAGTTTAAAATCCCTTGAAATCCTCTCATTAATTTCCTAAATTTCTTTAGAAATTTGTCGACATCTCCTAAAATTACTTGATATCCTGTAAAATCCTTTGAAATATAATAAAATCAAAGGACTTTGAAGACATGTTAAAAGTTATTAAAAATTTCAAAGGATTCGCAGATGTTTTTATATAGATATTTCTATATTAAATAAAACCGATTTTTATACTTTCAAATTTTTTTCGGGATTATGGTTCAATCGTTTTGCATTCCATATTATTTTTCTTTTTTTACTTTTTATTTAAAAAAATACCGAAATTGATCATATTTTACGTAGGGGTGTCCAAACGACATTTTTTTACAATTTGTTACACACCAGAGAGGATAGGCAAAAAATAGGGGGAAAAAGTGCTACGTAATTTATGGATGATCCCTAAACTTTAAGCTTAATAAATAACAAAATTGTTGAACAAATTTCAATCTATTTACAAACAAGATTATTTTCTTCTGTGATTTATTTTTCCACGCTTCGTTTATATAATTCTTCCGAACTTGCGTACCTGCTTTTTTCCTTCTAAAGAGATTTACATAGAAAAATTAATTTTTTAAAAAAAGAAGCGTACTGTTAGATTAAAGTTGGCTCAAACTCAAACTGATACTAAAACTCAAACTCAACTCCAAACTCAGTGCTTCAATTTTCTCTCTAGCATCTTTGTGCCTGAAGAGGCTTGTCAAGCTTGTCAGCGAGATTTGCAGATAATCCTCAATCCGATCGTATGCTATCAATTTGAAATTTATCAAGTTATATTTGCTATCTATTCATGCATTATAAACACGGTTAAGTATACATAGGATGCTTAGAAAACATTTCTATAAAAAAGCCCTTAAAACTCAATTAAATCTTTTTAAAAATACTTGGAAATCACTTGAAAGCTATTGAAATTCTCTAAAACCCTTTAAACTCTTTTCAAATCTCCTAAAGTATCTTAAAACCACTTGAAATCCTTTAAAATATTTTTAAAATCACCTAGCTTAGAGATTTTCTGAAATCCCTAGAAACCTGTTAAAATACTTTAAAATCACTTGAAAGCTATTAAAAGCCTTGAAATTCTTTAAAATACCTTAAAAAACCCTTTAAATCTCCTTAGATTTCTCAATAATATTTTTAAATTTCAGTAAATCCTTCAAATTCTACGAATTTTTCTAAAATTCAATCATCTAAAAAAAATCTAAAAAAAATAATAATAATTCCTAGAAACGCTTCGGCTTCTTGAATTCTTTTTGAAATCATTTAAAACCTAGTGAAATTCCTTGAAATACTTTTAAATATTTTGAAATCATTTAAAAGCTATTGACATATCTTGAAATTCTTTAAAAACCCTTTAAAGCCTTTTCAAATCTTAAAAATTCAGAAAATATTAAATTTTTTTTCGAAATCCCTTGAAATGCATGAAACTTATTTAAAATCCCTTCAAATCAAAAATAACTTTTGAAATTTTTTTAAATCCCACGAGGGATCTTTAAATTCCTTAAAATCATTTTTAAAATGTTAAAATTTCTAAAAATTCTTACAAGCTTCATAAAATTCTTAGAATTCCAAGAGATACTTTTCAATCCCTTAAAACAAGTAAAAGTCTCTTCAAATTTTATAAAACCTCTTGAAATCCCTTTAAATTCATAGAAACCTTTCAAAATTCCTTAAAATTATTGAAAATCATTAGACACCCAGATATTATGCTTGGAAATTCTTTATAATCCTTCAAAATCCTTGGAAACCTTCTAATAGAATATTTTGGGTGTATTTTGCAAAAATTTTTTATATAAAAATATATAATATATATATATATATACTTCTGAGTTGGTTCACAAATAATTTCTTGGAATGCACTTGCCATGAGTTTACTTAATCTTCTCCCAGAACTATTGCCGATATTTCAAAGATATCCTATGTGCTTTGTACTACAGACGAAGATCCGATCTTCGCTGCTTCGCTATCCCTACAAGACAAAATCCTGTAATCTGCAGCTTAACCTGTTGCGTTGCTAGTTGCTTTCGAAGGATTAGTGTGATGATTATGCCATTAGCCGATCAAGCAAGGTTTCCTTAATTCAATTTTACTTTACTTCCAAAATTAATTAAGAAAACAATATTAAGTTCTTAACAAAGTATCTTTCTAGTGAAATAAATTATATATTTATTTCTGCAGAAAGAATATTAAGTTTGCGAAATTTAATATATATTCAAAATTAAAAAAAAAAGTCTGATTATTCTTTTTCGAAGGTTTTATGTTACAAGTGCCATCAATTTCAAGTTATATTTTATATCCTAACGGAACAAGCCTTTTTATTCGCGGAAAATATTCAAGGCAAAATGTTTCTCATTAACACAAGCAAGCATGCGCAAATTTACATATATAAGTAGAAAAGGAATAACATGAAGATTTAATTTCGAGATTCCCTGAATTCATCGTCATGTGTTTGAAGTTGCATAAATATCGTACCGAAAACAGCGATAATGTTGCTCTTTTCACAGGAGCGTGAAAATTCTACAAAAACCGGACGGAAAAATACAAAAAAAAAATAAAAAAGCAAACGACCTCTCTATAAATGATTCCTGCATTGCGTGGGAAAAGCTGCAGAAGTCGATATAAATATGATTCACTAATTTGAAATTATTCGTGCGTGTATAAATGATTTTTACGATATATAATATTAAAAACGTAGAGATTCCCATATAATATTAATGTTGAATCCATGAGGGTGGAAAAGTAAAACATGAAGAGTTTTATTGATTTTTTATTATTCAATGCAATATGAGGATTTAACGTAATTATTATTTACTATCTGTATATGCCATACGCACAATTCGCGGGAAAATACTTTTCTTTGAAATTTAATTGTTAATTAAAAGCGTTTGAATATAAGCTAAATTGCACATTTCAAATCACAGAGATAAAGAATAAATTTTTATGTAAATTTTATATGAAACGTCACGAAGAGAAAGAGAAGCAATTAATGGTATATTGTGCAACAAGTAAGAAAAGTAGGGAAGTGTGAAGATTGCTGTATAAGCTAGCACAGAAAAAATAAATTATAAAAAGAAATGCGTTCTGAATACATTTTTTCTGGAATTTAGTAAGTTTTAGTATTTAAATTGTATTTTTTGCAAGGAAAATAACATTTTTACAATTTTCAGAGAAAAAATTATAATTTGAAATAGTAAAACTTACTAATCCGAAAATGAGAACGAGTGGTTCAAATATCACAAGTTTATAATAATTTTAAGTGATTTCAGGAGATTTTTTTATCTTTAAAAAATCCTGTGAAATTTTAAAGGATTTCATGGAATTCGATGGGATTTCTTATACTTTTAACGGATTTTAAAGGATAAAAAAAGATTTTGTAGAATTTAAAAGAATTTCAAGGACTGTAAATTTATTAAGTTCTTTTAAGAAATTTTTCAATTTTTAAAAGATATTGCGGAATTTTAATATATTTAATGGAATTTTATGAGATTTATAATAATTTAAAAGGATTTCAAGAGATTTCTTTGATTTTTAAAAGATTTTGTAGAATTTTCTAGAGATTTTCATGAATTTTAATAGGTATTTCAAAAGATTAATGATTTTGAAGATTTTTGTGTAATTTCAAGGATTTCATGAAATTTAATGAGATTTCTAATAATTTAAAATTTCAAGAGATGTTTAGGCATTTTTAAAGATTTTTTCAATTTTAATTCGGATTTCAAGAGATTTCTAAAGTTTTCGTGTACTTTTTTTACTCCATTTGTTTGTTTTTCTTCTTTCAACTTCAAGTCTCTTAAAATTCCAGAAAGAACGTAAAATTCACCTTAAATCCCTTAAAATCCTTTGAAAATCTGTAAAATCATTTATAATAATTTTCAATTCTTTGAAATTTTTTAAAAATTCATGAATTTTGTAAAATCACTTACAATTATTTGAAGTTTCATAAAATTCCATAAATAACGTAAAAATCACATTAAATACTTTCAAATTCTTTTAAATCTCTTAAAACCTTTTGAAACTTGTAAAATCCTTTAAGATAACTTAAAAATACTTAAAATGACTTTAAATCCTATGAAATTCATTGAAATTCTTAAAAATCACTTGAATTTCAGAAAAACCATGGAAATAACATAAAATGCGTTGCCATTCCGTAAAAGTCTATGAATCCTTAAGTAAATCCTTAAAATTACATAGTTTAACTCTTTTAAAATTTCACAACATAAAAGTTACTTGAATTCCCCTGAAATTCTTTGAAATGTCTTAAAATTTCTTAGAATCATCTATAATTCTTTAAAATTACTAAACCTCTGTAAAATCAATTAAAATATCCCTTAAAGTTCTTTAAAATAATTTAAAATCCTTTAAAACCCTTTACCACTTTTTTCTCTAAAAATTATAAAGATAAAATATTTGATCTTTCACAGAAAAATTAATTTCCATTCGAGATTAGTTAATTTCAGAAACGTGGGTTTTGCCTCCATAAGGTTGAGCAAAGAAAAGTCACGTCAGAATAGAATAGCTCGTTTTCCCGGAAATCGAGAGAGTTTCTTGAAAGAATAAATCGTTGTCTTCAGCATTATAGGAGGAAAGCGAAGGCGCTGAAGAAGAATCTTCTCTCGCTGGTCAAAAGGAAGGCCTTTTAACAGTACGGAAAATGATCTGCGCCTTTGTACAGAGTGTACATAGTCTTGCTATCGTTTTTCCCGTTTTCTTCCTATTTTTGTCTTTCTTCATTCTCCTCTCTCTTTGCATCTTCTCTCAGGCTCTCTTTTTTCTTGTCTTTTTCTCGCTTACTCTCTTTACTTGTGCGCGAATGAAGCTCAGAGTTTGTATGTCTCTAGTGCTAGCGAATTTTCTCATCAAAGACGAACTAATTACGTAGGTATTCGTTATACCTACGGTATACAGACGGAACGATATCGACCCCCGCGAAAAACCTTCCGTGATCTCGACTCGAAAATCCCAAACGGGGAAGGAAAAGACGAGATAAAACAAATGAACGGACTCTCAGCAAAGCTAAACAGACTCAGATGGAACTTGGTTAAATAATTAATCGATTCTTTGGTTGAGCTTCGCAACGAAGATGAATTTCTTTTTACTTCTCTTGCTCGATCTCTTTACCCTTTTCTCATTCACGTAATCGATTCTATTAATTTTTTATCGACAGACATTTATATTCAATAAGGAATTAATGCACAACTGCCAGGAATTTTATATCAGGTGGTATCTTGTATTTCTTTGTAGAACGAGTTTAAATTCGATGAATTGATTATTTTGGTGTACAAAAGAAAAATGAATCTGTCTAGGAAAATGAGAATTCCGAAATGCAAAGGGAGTTTATTAAATTATAAGTTTTTTCTAACTAAAACTTGTTTTCCCATATCTAGAGATTTCTAATGAAACACAAGATTTCAATATTTCAGGTAATTACAAGTGATTTCAAGGAATTTTTAAAGAATTCAAAAACGTTTTAGAATTTGCTTGAAATTTCAAGATTTAAAAAAAAATTCAATAATTTAAAGAATTTTTGAAGGATTTTAGAGAATTTAAAGGATTTTAAGAGATTACAATCGATTTTAGCGAATTTCTAGAAATTTCGAAAGATTTTAAATGATTTTATAAAATAACTAGAGATTTCTAATGAAATTTCACAAGATTTCAATATTTCCGGTGATTACAAGTGACTTCAAGGAATTTTTAAAGAATTCAAAAAGGTTTTAGGATTTGCTAGAAATTTCAAGATTAAAAAAAAATTCACAAATTTAAAGAATTTTTGAAGGATTTCAGAAAATTTAAAGGATTTCTAAGAATTCAAGTGATTTTAAAGAATTATACTATAGAGTGAAAAATATTTAGATTGATTATTGATTATTCTTTTTCAAACCAGAAATCCACTTCCCATATTAAAAATAAAATTAAGGACAATCCCCGGATTTTTTTTAATTCCTTGATTTATAAAAAATGATTTCTATCATATTTTTCTTGATAGAAAATCGTTTCCGTTGATTTTCTACTTTCGAGAGCTGAAGTCTTTTTAACTTATACGGCAGTAATTAGAGACCTTTTTTGGACCATCACTTCTGTGAAAGAAACGGGAATACATACCTGCAACAAAAAAAATTATAATTAAAATAAATAAAATAATAAAATACATATGTAAAATATATATAATAAATAAATAATAAAATAAAATTATTTCAAGACCTTTAAATTCCTCAAAAATTTAATACGGAACTTTGAAACTACCTAAAATACCTTAAAACTTAAAATTATTTTAAAAATGTCAAAATTTCTTTAAATTCTTTATAATTCCACGAAAAAATTAAAATCTCTTAAAATATGTATAAAAAGTATCTTGAAATCCTAGAAACCCCTTAAAATTCATTAAAATTAATGAAAATCTCTTCAAATCATCAGAAACCCAAAGAATCTCAAAGAATTGCCTGGAAATTCTTTATAATCCTTCGAAATCCTTCGAAAGTTTCTAAAATCTGTTAAAAATCTAAATAACTATGCAATACAACAAAAATAACATAATTAGCATAAATATCTAGTTTCCCTGACAACTACTCACATTTCCCTCGAAATTTTTTTGTCCCTTATATTTCTCTGACATGTGGCCACCCTGGCAAAAACTAAAAGAAAAAGAAAACTGTCATAAAAACATGAAAAATGGATTTGTTTTCAGTTGGAGTTGAGGAGCGGATTGGTAATAAGGTGTCCAAGAGGGCGAAGCCTCTGGACCCAGACGAAGATGACTATTACTATGATGACGATGTGGAGCAAAGGAACAATCCAACGAACGAGGCGCCAGCGGTACCACCCGGATTCCTGAGTCCGTCGGTACGAGAATATCTGGATCTCGGTAAATCGATACCCGGTACGTAAACAAGATCATCTCCTGCAAAGTTTTCCCTTTGAACGTCCTCTCAACGTCCTCGCATTTTCTCATTCTCGTTTTCTTTTCTCCATCTTTCTGAAATACGTTTTTGAAATCGAGTGCTTCTCCTCTGAACGATAAAGTGTGCGCTAGCTTACGAAGTACCAGCATCAGAAGAAGAAGTAGAGGAAGATTCCGAAGCTTCTCTCAGAAACTTGTCCAGAGACGAAGAGTCACGCGTATCGCTCATATTTCTTTACCTCTTTGGATACCGGAAACTTGCGCTAAGATCTTCACGCACAAAAGCAATCTTTTACATACAATTCATACAAGGCTTTACAAAATCGACGAAAGCGATCTTTTTTCACGTGAAGAGCATCATAATAGAAGCCTTGGACTTCAGGGACTATATTATACTCAAATATTGTTATCTGCAAAATTATAATAAGCTTTTTCGGGTTTAATACAATTTTATGAACCAATTCGATAGTATAAGTTGAAGTTGAAGTTGAAGTTGCGAATTCCTAGTCACAACTAGAGAACTTCCTTGAACGAGAGAATTAAATTCTGCGAAAAATCATTCAGAGTGAAGAGAGAGCTTTGATCAATTGAACGAGAGTTAAAGGAAAGTTATAAGAACGGTTGGAAAATAATATCAGGAATCGAAGAAAAAAGAAGTAGCTATCTGTTCAACTTTAGTTATAACTCTGATGGGATCGATGCCGATAATGTAGACGAAGTGATTCACAATGGGAGTCCAGCACGCTATTAAAAGTGATATTCGTGTAGATTGGTTGTCAACGATAAGAGACGTGATGTAAATTTGAGATACGAGTCATTAATGCTATATGCGAAATCGAATTGAGAAATCTCCGTTTTGCTATTAACATATGTATTGCATATGATGCTTAAGTATATCAACATTTAACCCAAAGGATCAAAATGATGAAATCAAGGATTTATGCTGTTAAATAAATGCGAAGTTATTCCTAATAAAAAAAAATAGAGTACAAATTTCTTCGTATTAAAAAAAAACTGTTTTCTGGGTGCGACAAATAAAATTTCCAGGTTTCCGGTTACTGGGTTTTCTAGACACTCTTATTTTAAATAAAAGCAAATAAAAAATATCACTGGGAACTAACTTCATGCTAGGAATGGAATTTATGAATGCGGACACTTGACGATTATTGTATAGTCCATAATTCTGGAAATTCGTAATATTTCAATTCTGAAGAATATACTCATTTTGTAAGTTGTGGAACAGGTGACGCATTTCCTTTGCTAGGAATGAATTTCCTTTCCACTCTCCACCTCTTTGGATACGAGAATCGCGTATTAAGCCCTGCACGGCGTGCTCCCGCGGGAATCTAATTGCTCGGCTTTTCCGCAAATTTACCCAACATTTGCCCCTCGAGCTACCACTCCACCCCTGGAATACCAGCGATGTGTACTCGACGTGTTCCCGTTCTCGACGGCTTGCATCGATTGCAAAAATATCTTTCATATCTGAATAAAATGTGTGCACTATGCAGGAATCTCTTTAAATCTCAATTAGTAACAAGTTACTGATGAGTTAGTGCCAAGTTATTTACTAATTATGAGAATAATATTTATTTGAGCACACATTTTGTAATCTGTGTGGGAAACTCAATTTATTTAGAGTTACATATAACTCAAGTGATTATTAGTCCAACATTTATGTACAAAATATCTCTGGCTGGACGGAGAGATCCCTTTTAATTCCCTTTTTCATATATAAATGATGTGCCAGTGGCATATTATGATTTATATAATTAATTTAATTAATTAATGTATTTATTTTACTTTATTGAATGAAATAAGTTTCTAGTTTCCGGAAATCAAAATTTAAGACTAAAATAGTCTGATAAAAATAATAAAATGCATGAATCCCACAGATATAGTATAAGTACACAGTAATTCAGTCTCATTTCCTGAAATGAAATGAAATGCACTTCCCGCATCGAAAATAAAATCAAGGACAATTCCCGGATTTCCTTAAACCCCAGCAAAGTTGAAACAAACATTTTTAAATTCTTTGTTGAAGTTTGAAATACTTAAAATAATTTTTGGCGGTTTTAAGGATTTTTAATTATTTTAAGGAACTTTTAGGGTTATTTTAATTGATTTTACAGATTTTCAAGGGATTTTGTAAAGGTTTTGTAATTTTAGAGAATAATAGGTGATTCTAATAAATTAAAAAATATTTCAAAGAATTTTAAGGGAATTCAAGTAATTCTTATGTTGTGCAATTTTAAAAGATGTAATTTTAAGAATTTATTAGAGGATTCACGGACTTTTAAGGTATTTCAAAGCATTTTATGTTATTTTAAGAGATTTTCTCAAATTTCAAGTGATTAACAAAATTTTCAATGAATTTCAAAGGATTTAAAGTCATTTTATGTATTTCTAAGTTATCTTAAAGGATTTTACAATTTTCAAAAGGTTTTAAGAGATTTTAAAGAATTTGAAAGTATTTAAAGTGATTTTTACGTTCTTTATGTAATTCTAATAAAATTATTAGAAATCTCATCAAATTCCAATGAAATCATTAAAAATTCTATAAAATCTTTGGAAAATCTCTTGAAATTCCTTAAAATTGTTATAATTCTCATGAAATTCCATAAAATATTTTAAATAAAATTATACAAATCTCTTGAGTTCTCTCAAAATTCTTCGAAAATTCACGAAAAAATTTGAAATCGCTTAAAATTCGTTGGAATCTTTCTAAATTCTCAGAATCCTATCAATATTATTCCTCAAAATTTCAAAAAATTTCAAATCACTTAAAATTCCCGAGAATTCTTCAAAATTTTTTGGAATTTTATAAATTGCTTTAAAATTCCTCGAAATTTCAAAAAATTAAAAATCTCCTGTAATTCTTAAAAAATCTCTTCAAATTTCATAAATTCCATTAAAATTCCGCAAAATATCCTGAAATACCTTAAAATTCTACGAAATCTTTTAAAAATCCTAAATATCTTTAAAATTTCGTAGTAATCACTTGAAAATTGTCAAAAACCACTAAAATTCCTAGAAACCTCTTAAAATTCCTCTCTAAAAAAAAGTGATGTAACGAAATGTTTCAAAAATCCCGCCTAACTTATTGCACCAAAAAAATATCGTCTTCTTAAATTTGAATTAACGAAATTCCGTTTTTAAATAACTTGATCTAGTAAGAATGAATAAAAATAATCCTGCGCGTTGGTTTTTGCTAGTTTTAGATAAAACAAAAAAAAAAAAGTACTTCGTTCTCTCGAACGTTAAAAAATCCTGGCACATGAGTATTTGAAATCTGAACGAAATCGGAAAGGATGTTTGCACATTTTGATGAATCAGCATACTACACATTCCACTTCCATCAGTTCGCGTTCCAAACTTTCGCACAGTTGAGAGAGATTACATGTTGCTTCTTCTTTATCCCCTCTCATGGAAAATGGAATTAATAGGACCAGAGAACAGTTTCCATCAAAAAATCCCCAATCGCATCACACTGAATCTGCAAATGAAACATTATCTTAAACTATCCCGATAAATTTCTCATTGGAATATCAGTAAAATAAAAAAATGTGAAAAAAAGTCTTCACCTTGCTTGTATAATACACCAAGATCCTATATATAATCGAGGGGTCAATTTGCAGAGAAGGAAACCAGCTCCTGATTTCCAAATCAGCTCCTAATTTCCAAACCAGCTCCTAATTTTCAAACCAGTGAACCCATCCCTTGTTTTCCGACCTTCCGGAAAAGAATATCGATTCGTTTAACTCAGCGATCAAAATCGAGGGCAAAGATATCTTTGCAAGCTCCTCACTTGGTTTGGCGCCAGATCCACCTATCACTCGAAAATCTATCCTTCTATTTGCCAAATAAAGGACGAGGCTCCCGAGGCACCTCCTCCCTCATTTTCATCGTCCGTTCTTTTCCACCCTCTTTACCCATCTCTCTTGATTCATCGCCCCTAACTCGCTTCCCTTGTCTCTCTCTCTTTCTCTTCCTCTCTCTGTCCCTCTCTCTTCCTCTATCTCTCTCTTTGTCTCTTTTACGTTCCAAGCCAGCCATCGTCATAAAGTCAGCCGAGCGTACGGGACGAAAGCTTCGGTTGTACGATGTGGATGGAAGCGCGTAGCCTAGGGTAGGTTTGTGTGCATAGAGGGCTAGGAGGGGCAGGCGTCGAGAAAGAAAGGGTGAGACTAGGGGTAGAGAGGGACATAGAGGGAGAGAATTGCTCTCCGTTCGCAAGGAGACTCCAGAGCTTCGAGCTCCTGGATTCCGGGCTCAGTCGTCCGGGTCTCGGGTATTTCATTATCCCATCCGGAGTGCCACGAGGCTTCCTGCTGCAATGGCGCGACCCTTCGAGAGATTGAGAACCGTTAAGTCAATGAGATAAGTTTACGCTGCCATATTGATTCAATGCAAGCAGCACCACTACTTCCTCCTCCTCCTCCTCATCTCTAGCCTTCTTTCCTACCCCCCTTGCACTCCTCACGTTAACACTATTCTGCCGTGTTGCGCACCCTCGTGATGTTCATTCCCATCCCCACAACAACTCTTCCCACCCTCAAAACCCCCTTTGCCACAACCAGCCCGCACAATCAAGTTCCTCACGAAGGGAGGACATACTCAAAGACTATGGGGTAGTTATGTAGGTGAACCAACACCTCCGACTGGGTATATGGTAGCGTAAATGTTAACACGCGTCTAGATCGCGGAACGTCCCTCTTTATTGGCGGAGTATGACAGAAAGTAATAAAGCTTGCGGGCCACATCAAGTTCTATTTAGAATGATCTGTTTAATGGAGAAATTAATGAGGGGTAATCAATAAACTTATTTAGTTTTGCCACTTTTTGAAAGATCAGCGATTTGTATAGTTGGACTGTAGATTTTGTCTTGAATTTTTTTTACTCCTTCCAGGGTGTTTTTTGAAGAATTATTATAAAATGAGGGATTATTTGCTTTTTTTTATTCCTTGTTTTATAAGATAAATAATAGAATGGCGAGACTATAGTCTATAGAGAAAAAGGTTTGGTTCGGACAACAAAATAATTCTGTTGGCTCAACCAAATTATTGTTGGATCAAGAAAACGTTTTGTAAAACCAACAAATCGTTTTGTTGAACTAACAAAAATTTATTTCTGCCAACAAAACATATTTTGTTGCATAAAATATTTTTCTCAGTGTAGCTACTAGTGAAGATTGTTTATCACCAGGAAGTTCTTCTTCTCCTTTCTTAGTTTCTTAATTAATTAATTAATTAATTAAATTAAGAAATCAATACCTAATCAAAGAATTAATTATTTAATTCTTTAATTAGGTATGTTTGTATCAACCAGTGGGTTCCCAATGTATTTTTCCTAAACCCACTATCTGAAAATTTTTCCAAATGTTATGTAATCCAGAGTGGCCACAAGATTTTCTTTAGTTCCCGGATGGATTTCCTTCTTATGATCATCAGTTCCTTGAAAGTAACGGGAATACATACCTGCAACAGAAAAATATTATATTGTATTATTAAAGAGAATTTTCCATATTAAAATCTGAAAAAAGATGAGCTAAACAATAAAGATTAATTAAATTATATGAATTTCCTTTAAATCTTCTTGCACTTTAAGAAAAGCGCCCGCAAAACTTTACCAAATAGCACAAAAGAATCAATTTATCTTATTGTTAGAAATTGGCGAAATGCCAAGCTTACACAAAAAAATCCTCAATTTCACTGAAAGCACATTTAGACCTTGACTTTTATAAAAAAATCTATGGAATACCAAAATATACCAAAATTATACCAAAATAATAAATATTATTGTAATTTTATTTGAAATCAATTATCAGTTATCTATTGACTTTTTATGTTCCTTAATATAAAGAAATTCTTTAATAACTCGAGAGGTCATTGTCGATAATAAAGTCTTAAGTGAACCTAGTAAATCTCTATTTACTCAAATGGTTTCTAACTAACACGAGTGTATTCAGACCAGAAAGTGCATTTAATTTAATGCAAACAACCAAAGCTGTTCAAAACTAAATCAGGTGTATGTTATACGCAAATTCCACCTGTAACGCTTTACTACTTCAAAGTTGCAATTACCACTTTTAGGGAATAAAAAGAGAGGACTGCTGATTCTGGAACTTCTATATAATTTGCAAAAGTATCTAACACAGGCAAATGAGAATTGTTGATCAAAAAAGGTAGATTACTCAAGAGAAATTTTTTTTTTTTAACTGGGAGAGATTTTTATTTGTTTTATAATATTCTTCCATTTTTTCTGTCAGTAATATTCATACGTCAACTCGAGAACATCGACGGATCGATGGATTGGCGTTAAGCATCCTCTTGAAATTTACGCTCGCATGTAAACCCATTGTTTGAAAATCAGTTATGAAAATCTGGCTCACAGCTTTCAAGAGTATCAAACCTATATTCAAGTGTTTAATTTTAAACATAAGCTATCAGATTAAATCGTCCAATTATCTGAGCTTTAAATGAGCAAAAAAATTATGAAATATGTTTAATTAAATAAACACAGGAAATTTGAACTGAATTATTCGCGAGAGAGAAATGCTACATAATAATCGTTAAATTTTCGTGACCGGAAAATTTCCGGATATTCTGTTTGCAGTATGAAGTTGATTCGCAGAATAATTTTAAGAGCTATAATAATTTAGATTTTAAAAGAGCAGAGTAATCTGTAATTTTATATAAATAGATAATTGAGAAGAGTTTCAATATTACACGAAATCCTTTCAAATTTGTTAATATTTCATGAAATCACTTCAATTTTCAATAATCTTTTTAAAATTGCTCAAAGTCATTTCAAATTCATTAAATTCTTCAAAAAAACTTCAAAATCTTTAAAAATTTCTAAAATTCTCTTAAAATTTCCTAACATCCTTCGAAATTCCACAAAATCTTTTACTAATCTCTTGAAGTATTTCAAAATTCAATGAGGAACTTTAAAATCCCTTAAAATGCATCAAAATATGATAAAATTGGACATCTTTCGAAATTTCTACAGAAACATCTTTAAATTTCTTAAAATTCCTCTTCAATATTTAAAATTTTATGAAATCCTTTACAATTATTATACAAAATCTTTTACAAATCATAAAAACATCGTGAAATACTTTAAAATTCCCTAAATTGCATTAAAATCTCTCTAAAAAAACTCTTGGGATAAAAAATCTCACAAAATCTTTTATAAATCAATTTGACCTGAAATTTTTTTAAATTCTATGAGGACTATTAAAATTCTTTAAAGTCATGTATAAAATGTCAAAATTAATTTAAATTTCTACAAGCTTCTTAAAATCAATTAAAATTCCATGAAGAACATATAAATTCCTCCAAATCATTTTAAAATAATCAAAAATTTTTTAAAACTTTTCAAAATTGCTTAACATTCCAAAAAATCTTTAAAAAATCATAAAACTCCTGAAATCCTTTAAAATTCTATGAGGAGCATTAAAATCCCTTAAAATCATTTGAAAAAATCAAAATTTCCTGAAAAACTTTAAAAAATCATAAAAATTTTGTGAAATTCTTTAAAATTCCATGAAAAACATTTAAATTCCTTAAAATCACTTTAAAATAATCAAAATTTCTTAAAATTCCTACAAGCCTTTAAAATCCTTTTAAATTCCCCGAGAATATTTATAATCCCTTAAAGTTTCTTAAAATCTTTTATAATTCCATGAAAAACTTCCCTTTAAAAGTCATAAAAGTCTTATAAGGAAAACTTTTCAAAATTACCTAAAATTCCACAAATTCTTTAAAAAATCATAAAAATCTCATGAAATCCTTTAAAATTCCTTAAAATCAATCAAAATCTTTTAAAATTATTGAAAATCTATTGAAATGCTTAAAAATTCGCTGCGACCTTTTGAAATTTCTAGAAATATCTTTAAATTTGTTTAAATTCCACTATAATATTTAAAATTCCATGAGCAACATTAAGATCCCTTAAAATCACTTGAAAAAATCAAAATTTCTTAACATTTCTACAAGCTTTTTAAAATCCTTTAAAATTCCTCAAGGAACTTTAAAATTCTCTAAAATTCTTTGAATTCCCTAAACTTCCTTAAAAATCTCTTAAAATTTCATGAAAAACCTAAATCCTTAAAAGACGTAAATATCTTATATGGAAAAACTTTTCAAAATTACCTACAATTCCAGAAAATCTTCAAAAAATCATAAAGATCGCTTAAAATCCTTTCAAATTATTGAAAATATCTTGAAATCATTAGAAACCTAAAGAATCTCAAAGAATACCTTAAAATTATTTGAAGGACCTAAAATTGTTCAATTCCAAATTGAAATAATCTAATCCATGTTTATATTATACGTAATAATATTTAATTCAACAATAATTAAAAATTTAATTAAATTTAAAAAATATATAATTAAATTTAATTAAAGGAATTCAAATATTAATATATAATAAAACACTACAAGTAGTCCAATTAAAAAGATTAACACTTAGGTCGTCAGTTCCGCAAAAGAGTAAGAGATAAAGAAACAGCTCAATCGCAGCATACGATGTGAAAATCCAGCGACAGTATTCCAAGTACAATGCCTTTGAAGAGCGAACAAAAGTAAGGCGTTTTATTGTTCATGGAAGGAAACCATTTTAACGTCGCAGTTTGCAGATCCGCAAAAAAAGACAGCGTGGATGAGATTTGTCTGGGAGAATGTACTTCCACTATTCTTGCTCTAGACAACTGTTCCTAAGTCGATTAAGCGATTCCTTGTGCGACATGATAGATTAAAAGAGAAAAAGGGACGCCAATTGTCAACAGAAAGAAAATTGCCAATTGACAATTACCAAAGACTCTAGCTAGTTCCAAATTTCAAAACTTGCAAAAAGGACTCAGGTCTCTAGTTTCAAATTTCCAAACTTGAAACAGCTGAAGATGAAAAGCAAACAACTAGTAACTACTCCAGTAACTTCTCGTCTACAGTACATCAAATTACGTGTGCATTAGCAGAAATGGTTTAGCACTCAATAATCCTTACTTGATAGAAGGCAATAAGTTTAATGTTACGCTTTGCGATAAAATGAAGACTGAACTCAGACAAAGTAAATGGGAGATCCTTTGTAATAGCTTCAATATAAAAGGCTTAACTACTATAAGCTCGATAATGAGGAGCGAAATGGAATAGAAGTTGCTCCTCATTATACTTTTACAATTTATCATTATAATAAAATTTAATTTCTAGTAATAAAAATTAGAAATAAAGAAAAAAAAAAGAAATTCTAGCAACAATAACATTTTACTCCATGAGGAAGAGAAGATGTTTCCAAAAGTTACTGATTCCCACCCTTAACTCTAGGTGAGATGTCTTCGTAGATATTTTCGACTGATATAGCACGTTTATGGGATAGAGGTGGTAGTGAATCTCTTTTCCTCTTGGCAGACAAAACGGGTTGGACACGATGCACACGTAGTGCATTCGGTATGGATGTCGGCGGTCCGAATGAGTTCCAAACTGTGTCGCAGGTATACCCACCCTACGAGCGTTGTAGAACTCATAGCAAGACACAAAACACGAAACTATACTTGTCATCCAATGAGATTCGAGAGAATACGACGTTAGGGGTACCGTACCGGTGCAAAGTTGTTTAGACAGGTACACCATCAGGAGATGCACCTACCTATGCACCTATTATAATTCTAAGACCTTGTACCTATAGCTATATACTCAGCTCTACCCTACCTTTATATGTACTATTGCTTTAGCTTCAAAGATGCTCTTGGAATCCCATCTCTCAATAAACTGAAGTCTTGGTATTAATTAAAAGTTTTAATTCATTCGAAAATACTTTTTGTTTAATTATCCCCTATGATGATATGTCCTTTTTGACCCCATAGATTACGTGACCCAAAGACGATACGCCCTTTTTGTCCTCATAGACTACGTGACCCCAAGACTTCCTTTTTTAACTCCTCCTTATCAAAGAAGCTCAAAATAGTTTCATTCAACTAATCGTCTAGGTTCAGCTTTAAAATTAACGAAAAAATATTAGGTAGAAGTATCAGACGTCTATTCTGACGATTTCCAAAGCCCAAAATTTGTATTTAATGACTGGCAGAAATTTACTCAGTCAAGTTCATGTTTGAACAATACTCGTAATTTTGTAAAACTTCTACCTTCAGTGTGTTAAGAAAAGTCGTTATATTTTTTTTTGGGGAATTTAAAATGATTTCGCAGGATTTTAAGGAATTCCAGGAAATTTCACAGAATTTTGAAGGGATTGATAAGAATTTTAAAGATATTTAAGAAATTTGGGGGCTTTAAAGGGATTTTAAATGTTTTAAAATTTTGAGGAATAATTTTAATAGGATTCTAAGAATTTTAAAAGATTTCAACAGATTTTAAGCGATTTCGAATGTTTTCGTGAAATTTTAAGAGAATTTCTAGAGGTTTTTATGATTTTTAAAAGATTTTGGGGAATTTCATGATTTATTTCTAATAATTTTAAGGGATTTCAAGAGATATTTCTTATTTTTAAAGATTTTATGGAATTTTATGGAATGTGATGAAATTTCTAATACTTTTAATGGATTTCAAGAGATATTTCTGATTCTTAACGATTTTATGGATTTGATGAGATTTCTAATACTTTTAATGGATTTTTAAAAATATGAAAGGTATTTTAATTGTTATCATAGAATTTTAAAGAATTTCAAGAAGTTTTTGGGAATTTTAAGAGATTTTCACGAATTTTAAGCGATTTCGAAGGTTTTCGTTAAATTTTCAGAGACTTAGAAAGGTTTCTGGGATTTTCAATCTGGTCTATTCTGACGATTTCCAAAGCCCAACTTTGGATTTATTGACTAGCAGAAATTTACTCAGCGTTGTTCAGAATTTTAAGAGCTTTCTTAAGATTTAAAGGAATTTTAAATAGATTTTAAAGGATTGCAAAATGTTTTAAGAAATTTTGAAGACTTTCAAGATTTCAAGGATTTTTTTTCAAATTCGGATTTCCAGAAATATTGAAGGATCTTATATTTCGTGTAATTTTTAGGAATTTTAGAAACTTCAAAAAATTTGAAGGGACTTTAAGAGCTTTTAAGAGATTTTACGAGATTTCAAGAAATTTCAAGAGATTTTAATGAACTCCATGGAATTTTGAAATATTTCATGGGATTTCATTTTATTTCGCCTATATTAGAATCAATTCCTTGAAATTCCTTAAAGTCACTTAAAATCCGATTAAAACCCAGGCAATTCTGGATAAATTTCTGCTAGTAAATAAATAAAAATAAAAAATATTCTTTAGAACTGTTTTATTTTGATATTCTTAATCTAATAAATATAAAAAATTAAAAAATTTCGTCAGACTAGATTTTAAGTGATTTTTTATTTTAGGAATTTCAAGATATATCTTAAAAAACATCAAATCATTTTTAAAGGAATTCAAAACAGTTTAAGGATTTTCAAGAATTTTTACAAGATTTCAAGGGATTTTTATAAAAGTTTCAAAGAATTATCAAAAGAATGTTCCAGAGATTTTAAGAAATTTCTATAAATTTCACAAAATTTGGGAACTTTAAGAGATTTTCACGACTTTGAACAGATTTCAAGAGATTTTTATGACTTAAAATATTTTATGGAATGTAAAAGATTTAACAATTTGCCAGAGAAATTTACTGAGGGATGTCAAAAGATTTTAATGATTTTTAATCGATTTTGTAGAATTTACAAGGATTTCGATGGTTTTCTCAAAATTTTATGGGTTTTCAAGAGATTTGTCCAATTTTTAAAAGATATTATTTAATTGTTAAGGATTTTATAGAATTTTATGAGATATTTGTAATAATTTTAATGGATTTTGAAACACGTAAAGGGACTTTAAATCTTATCGCAGAATTTCAAGAATTTCAAGAAGTTTCTGGTGAATTTTAAGAGGGTTTCATAAATTTGAAGATTTTATAAGATTTGTATGACTTTTAAAATATTTTATCGGATATAAAAGATTTAAAAATATGCCAGAGAAATGTATTGAAGGATTTCAAAAGATTTTTATGATTTTTATAAGATTTTGTAGAATTTACAAGGATTTCAAAAGTTTTCGCAAAACAGTTTAAGGATTTTCAAGAATTTTTACAACATGTCAAGGGATTTTTATAAAAGTTTGAAAGATTTATCAAAAGAATGTTCCAGAGATTTTGAGAAATTTCTATATATTTCACAAAATTTCAAGACACCTTAAAGGAATTTATTAGATTTTAAGTGACTGTAAAGAATTTCAAGGTACTTCGAGAGATTTTAGTGATAAGTGGTTGTAAGGAATTTCATTGGATTTCAAAACATTTTAAGTAACAATTTAAAGAAATTTTGAAGTAGTACATAATAATTAAATAATTTTATTTTAATTAGCATCCAAATTAATGTGGAGTAAATCAAATGAAATCCCATAAATTCCTTTAAAATTACTTGAAATTCTTTAAAAACTTTTAAATTATCTGTAAATGTCTTCAAATTGTTTAAAATATGTCAAAATTCCATCAAGTTCATTAAAATATATTGAAATATCTTGAAATCTCTTTAAATCTCTTAAAATTCATTAAAACCAGTGAAATTGTCTTGCCATTTTTGTGAAATTTAAAAAAAATCTACGGATAACTTTTTTCAACTTTTTTTAAAAAATTCCTTTAAATTCCTAAAATCAATCAAAATCTCTTAGCATCCCTTGAAATTTCTTAAAATTACCTAAAATCTTTTGCAAATTCTTTAAATTCTCTCAAACTGCTCCTAATAAAAAAATAAAAATTTTCGGTTTTGGGAACAGTGGAAACATTTCTTTAGTTATTATTTCAATAATGTAAATAAAATCGTAAAACTAGACGTCTGAAACTTCAACCCAATCGAAAAGATTGATAAAAATTTTTTGATGGTAAAAATCGCAAACTTCAGTGCCATTCTCAAAGAAAATACAATTTTCTTACAAATTGACGAAGAAAAGTGAGGTGTGTAGGATATTCTACTTGGCGTTCAATAAGAAAGTCGCAGCGTGATAATATATTATAGTCATGCGCGAAAATAGTTAGTATAAGTCTACGATCGCGAATTCTTCAAGTGGAATAAATAAGTAAGCGGCGTACGTAAATCAGAGCACGTTTCCCATGATTCTAACTCTCAATTTGCTCTCAACTCATCCCCCCATAACCAGCCACTTCTTACTCCTCCGTGAACCGAGTTCGAATCCTTCTAACAAGTTCCATAGGGTATCAAACACCTTTCTCCTCGTTGATGCAGCGGTTATTATGATCGCCAATTAGACTAGCTGCAAAAAAAAATTCAAGAGTAAAAAAAAAAACGTTATTGTATTCGAAATATTGCCAAGTAGCAAAGTGACACTTGGCACTTGACTCTGAGCGTGCTAAATTGGAAACAGAGTTCATATTTGAACAATACTCTTAATTTTGTAAGACTACTACCTTCAGTGTGTTAAGAAAAGTCGTTATATTTTTTTTTGGGAATTTAAAATGATTTCGCAGGATTTTAAGGAATTCCAAAAAATTTTGCAGAATTTTGAAGGAATTGATAAGAATTTTTGAGATTTTTAAGAAATTTAGGGAATTTTAAGGGATTTTCAATGTTTTAAAATTTGGAGGAATAATTATAATAGAATTCTATGAATTTTAAAAGATTCCAACAAATTTGAAGCGATTTCGAATGTTTTCATGAAATTTAGAGGAATTTTAAGAGAACTTCAAGAGGTTTTTATGATTTTTAAAAGATTTTGGGGAATTTCACGAGATTTCTAATAATTTGAAGGGATTTTAAGAGATATTTCTGATTTTATGGAATTTGATGAGATTTCTAATACTTTTAATGGATTTTAAAAGATATAAAATGGATTTTAATTGGTCTCATAGAATTTTAAAGAATATCAGGAAGTTTCTGGGAATTTTAAGAGATTTTTACTAATTTTAAGCGATTTCGAAGGTTTTCGTGAAATTTTTAGAGATTTAGAAAGGTTTCTAGGATTTTAAATCTGGTCGTGGAATTTCGAGGAATTTTAAGAAAACTTCAAGAGTTTTTTGAGATTTTCAAAAGGTTTTGGGGAATTTCATGATTTATTTCTCATAATTTTAAGGGATTTCAAGAGATATTTCTGATTTTTAAAGATTTTATGGAATTTGATATTTCTAATATTTTTAGGGGATTTTAAAAGATATAAAAGGGATTTTAATTGTTATCATAGAATTTTAAAGAATTTCAAGATGTTTCTGGTAATTTAAAGAGATTTTCACCAATTTTAAGCGATTTCGAAGGTTTTTGTGAAATTTTGAGAGATTTAGAAAGGTTTCTGGGATTTTAAATCTCATCGTGGAATTTTAAAACTTCTAAAGGTTTCTGAGTATTTTAAAGGATTTAAAATGTTTTCATAAAATTTCCAAGAATTTTAAGAGAATTCAAGGGAATAATGATTTTTAACAGATTTTATGCTGGGATTTTTAAGGATTACATGAAATTTGATTAGATTTTTAATAATTTTAAGGGATTTCAAAAGATTTTTTTACTGTTGAAAAGATATTGTAGTTTACAAGGATTTCGAAGGTTTTCGCAAAATTTTATGGGTTTTCAAGAGATTTGTCCAATTAAAAAAAAATATTATGGAATTTTTAAGGATTTCCTGGAATTTGACGAGATTTCTAATACTTTTAATGGATTTTAAATGATAGAGGAACTCCAAGAGGTTTCTAAGAATTTCTAGAGATTTTCACGAATTTTAACAAGAATTATTTATAAGAGAAAATTATTTTGAAGAGTTCTTTAGATTTGAATTGTTTTCAAGAGTTTCCTAGGAATTTTAATAACTTTTAACGAATTTCAAAGAATTTCGTTACACGACTTTTTTAAAATAGGATATTGTAACTTAATTTGAAAATCAAGTAGTCTAAGTACGTATTTCGTATTTTTTCAGTCCACCCCTTTGAATCAAATTATGCAAAGTGTTTCAGACATTACATAGAGGCAGATCCGGTTGCCTACTCGCTTAAATCTCTGGTAGACTGCGTATAAAGAACTCGAGCTATTATCATGTGTAACGTTGACCACAATAATTTACATTCATGGCTAACATTGAAAATAAAATCTCCATGAAACTCGAGCTTAAATTGGGAAAAGCACTAAAAATTTTGCACTGAAAGAAGTAGTCCTTTGCAATTACAAATATTATTATTTTACTACAGTTTTTATGACACAATATTTAAATTTCACTATCTTTAATGGGTAATTAATAATATGGATAATGGATAATAGATAAGGGATATAGGGTTTTAGATTAATTTATTAATCCCTCTTCATTAATTTGCAACTTTTCCCTTGGCCGCATTCTCTCGATCTTTGAGAATTTGTACTGAACAAAGGCGTATCGACGTTCGTCTTCTGCCAAGTGCACTGTACTTAAGTATATACAAAGCCACCCAAGTTAGACGAGACGTTAAACTTTGGCGGAACTTTGAATTAGCGATCGCGTTATCCTGGATACGAAAATGCCTTGCGTAAGTCTACAGGTAATTACATGTCTCACCTTGCAAAGGAATAATCAACCTTGATGTTTGCTGCACTGCTCCGCATACCGAACCATATCGAACTATAGGAAACGCAAGTTCAACAGCATGGGAATATTATATATATAGTTTTTGATTGAGAGTTAATAAGTTAATTGAGTCTAGGAGAATATACAAACTTTTAATCATACTAGAATGCCATGCGCGCGTCAAAGCGCGCGGTATTTATGCATAATTTATGCTTATTATGACAATTTTAATAAATTAAAAAATGTTAATTATAAAATAAAAAATTAAAAATCTTATGTTAAGATATCTTAATTTTCAATGAATTTATTTTAGTCTCAAAAGCAATCCTGTCAGGGTCGATAAATAATGACGGAATAGTTTAACATTTGGTGTTGGATTCAAGGTCTATACTAAAAAAATTCTATTTCCTCATTTTACTCAAATAATATTATAAATAGGTATTTTTTCGCTCTATAGCGCTTTTCTTTCTTGAATTAGAAGTTTGTCTACAGAGCGGAAAAATATTTAATTTGAATAATTTTTGCACAAAGAGAGGAATTTTAAATCTAACTTCCTATACAGTAGATACAATTAGATTTAAAAATTAAACTCTGTTACAGAGCGAAAATAGATTTAATTATAATATTTGTTGAGTAAAACGAGGAAATTGATTTTTGAAAATGGAACTTGGATCCAATTCCCTTAAGGATGTAAAATGATTTCTAAAAGTTTTTTAAAATTTCAATATATTTCGAAATATTTTAGAGAATTCAGAAAATTTTAAGAGATTTTGGAAGATTTTAAAATATTTTTTTAAAAGTATTTGAGAAGATATTTAGTATTTTTTTATAATTTTTTAGTATTTTTTTATCTTATAAATACTTTATAAGATATAAAGTATTTTAAAAGATATTTTAAACATTCAAAAAAATATTCAGATATTTCAAAATATTTGATAGAAATTATAGGAGATTTCAAGAGATTTAACAGATTTTTAAAGAATTATAAAAATGTTAGTTATTTATTTATTAAGATTTAAAAGAATTCAAGAGATTTCAAAAGATTTCACAGGATTTCAAGAGATTTATAAATTTAAAAAAAATCCAAAAACATATTTTCTTTTTGAATTACATGGAAATCTTAAAACTCTTTAGAAATTTTTGTAATTCGTTTAAACTCTTTTAAAATCATTTGAAATTTCTTGAAATTCTTAAAAATGTTGGGATATCTTTAAAATCATTAAAAATTTTTTACAAAAATTTCTTAAATTATTTGAATTTTTTCTAATCTTTTAAAATTCGTTAATATCATTCCAAATCCCTTCAAATACTTATAAAAATTTCTGAATTACTTGAAAATCTTGAAACTTATCTGAATTCTTTGAAAATTCATCAAAAATTCAAAAAATTCAAAAAATTCAAAAAATTCAGTAAAAATCTTTGAAAACTGCTTTAAATTCTTAAAAATCATTTTTAATATTTTAAGATGTTTGAATATTTTTAAAATCTTGTGAAATTCCTTGAAAATATTTCAGTTTTTTGGACATCGTATAAAATTCTTTAATATTATTTAAAATCCTTCCAAAGACTTAAAAAAAAAATTTTCATTTCTTAAAAATCTTGAAACTCATCTACATTTCTTTGAAATTCTTTAAATTGACTAAAAATATTTTAAAACTGCTTTAAATTTCTTAAAATCATAACAAATATTTTTAAATACTACAAAATAGTAGATATCTTGATATTTTGAAATCTTGTGAAATCTCTTGAAAATCTTTAAATTCTTTAGACTCCTTTTAAAATCTTTTAAAAAATTCGAATATTATTCAAAATCCTTTGAAATATTTAAAAACCTTTTAAAATTAATTGAAAATCTTGTAACTCTTGTGAATTCGTTTGAAATTCATAAAAAATCCATTAAATTCAGTAAAATTCTTTTAAAACCACTTAAAATTCCTTAAAATCATTTAAAATATTTCGAAATTTTTTACGATGCTCTGATATTTTTGAAATCCCATAAAATCACTTGAGAATCCTTAAATTCTTTGGACAACTATTAAAATCTTTAAAAAAATTCTAACATCACTCAAAATCCTTCGAAATACTTAAAAACCTCTTCAAATAAATTGAAAATCTGGAAACTACTTTGCATTTTTTTAAAATTCGTTAAAAATCCTCTAAAATCAGTTGGCACCTTTGATTTCGATTCTAAACTACAGGCCACAAATACCAATCCAAAAAAAATTTCTTCATATTCATAAACAGAAAATCTAATCCCTACGAAACTAACCAATTTTTTTTTTCTAGGTCGACCAGGGACAGACTATCCAGTTCTTGGCAAGGTGCCTTACACAAATTTCTACTGCGATGATCAACCCTATCCCGGATTCTTCGCAGACGTTGAAACCAGGTGTCAAGCTTGGCACTATTGTGACATAGATGGTCGACAAGCGACTTTTCTGTGCCCGAATGGAACTCAATTTAGTCAGGCAGTCTTCGTCTGCGATTGGTGGTTCAATGTCAGATGTGAACTCAGTACAAAGCTCTATGCTATCAACAGTAGACTTTATCAACGGTCCACTGAAAGTCCAACCAGGCCTCATCGAGTAATCACTAAGGAACTCCTAGAAAACATTTTTGTTAAGCGAAAATAACGTCCATCTGAAATATTTGAAACGATTTATTAATAGCCTTAATCGAAAGGGTCAGTGTGGTAATTAAGCGCCTAATGAAGAGGCTAGGGAAGTCCTGATGGACTAAGGGATGAGTTAAAACCTTGGAATGAGCTCTAGATACTTTTTAAATTTAAAATGCCATCCATGTGATTTCTATCAAACTTATTTAGACTTAACTATAAACTATCTTGATAAAAATGTGAAAATATCACAGATGAAATATAAGATGTAATATAAATTGTAAGTTACATAGAACCTGTTGTTGTCAGTCTTGTATAACTTCGCAAATTATGTAAATCTGAAAACTCGGTTACAACTTAGTAGATAAGTTATAAATGTCGAGTACAATAGATAATTAGTTGATTCGCTTGCCAAAATGTAAATCTACATAATGCAATTAGAAACTTCCACATTGTGTTGAGTGAGACAAGTAGGAATTTGGAATACTTATTTACAACGTCCTACAATCTTCGTTTATAATTTACAGGAGTTGATCTATTGTTTTTTTTAAAGATTTCGTAAATATTTGTTTTGAAATATCAGTCTTTTTACGAAAATTGATGGGAAGATTGTAAGATATTTATATTGTAAGATTTTTTATATTATTATATTAGTAATGAACAGTAATAACTGAAAAAAAAAGAAACCAAAAGGGTCTTTATCAAATTGATGGAAGGGAGAATTTTTGCTGAAACTCTGTAATAGAATGTTAACATAGCAAATTATGCGGTATAATTGATCAGCAACTGTGAAATCATGGAAGTTGCAACAGACAAATTATACTTCAATCTTTGTGTATTTGATTTCTCAATGGTACTAGTTTGAAGTGTACAAATCTACTGCTTATTGATGTGGATTGAGTTGATTGTTCGAGTACAAAACTCAATCTGAAAAAGCAGACTAGTTTGTAATCAATACGAAAATGCAGTAGACAGATACTGAATCACGAGATGCACTGTTTTTCAATTCCCTATAAAAAATATTACAGTATCCTAAGGAATAAATTAAATCCTAATGAATAATTAATTAAGAATTATAAATTGTTAACTGGTGCTGCATGAAATTTCTTTTGGTACTCTACTCTATGCTTCTATTTTCTATTAGTTTAATTTTTAATATCCCTTTACTTGTAAATACTATAGAAATTTGTATCCAATAGCCATAGTAACAATAGACTGCAATATAGATAGCTTCTTGATGAAATTTAGCTATTTCATCAAGTTTCATGATCGACGAGAATTGAATGCGGAGCCAGTGTGTTCTATCCGAAATTTGTGTATGTAAACCTTTCCCAGGAGTTCTGTGAACTTAAAAAAAATACAATAAAAGTAACTATCGAAACACGAGGTCTTTACTTATTTTTCTTGGCGAAAACTATTATTTTCTCGCATAAACGTTGGAGAAACATTAATAAAAATCTTTAAAATTTATTTTTAACATCATCTGGGGTGAAATATGTCTCGGTAAATTGGTTTTCCACTAGTTACAGTTAACGTTACAGTATTTTTATATGCAGTCTGGTGCATTACCGATACCTGTTTCCGATACGTTCAACCACTGTTGTGAAAGACAGTTTTCCAATTTTTCAGGTAGAATATTATCCAAGAGAAAATGTGTATTGAAGGCCTTCGTTTTGTTTTATCTGAAGTTTAATGCTTTTCATTTTTGCCGCAACTTTGGTTAACGAGGTTTGATTAAAAATGGTATATTTGAAAATTTAATGAAGATACAGATGATCCTATCTTAAAAAAGTGATGTCACGAAATTTCTCGAAAATCTTGCATACATTGTTGTTGTAAAACTGATTGACTTTTGAATGACTTGAAGATGTAGGGAAAAAAAGAAAATAATCGCATGCATGTTTCTTTGCCCTCCCCCTTAAAATTTCACGAAAACATTCGAAACTCCTTAAAATTCGTTTAAAAAATGTTAAAATTTCAGAAATCTCTTGAAAACTCTTAAAATTTGACAAAAACCTTCGAAATTCTCTGAAATCCTTCAATAGAATTCCCTGACAAGTTTTAAATTTCTTTAAATCCCAGAATATATTTTAAAAATGAGAAAAATCTCTTTAAATCCTTTAAAATTATTAGAAATCTCATGAAATGTAGTAAAATCCTTAAAGATGCGATGTCTTTTAAAAATCATTAAAATCTCTTGAATTCTCTTAAAATTTCTGGAAATTACATGATAAAATTTAAAATCCATTAAAATCCTTTAAGATTATCAGAAAATTTTTGAAATAAAATTTCGAAATTCTACAAGATTTAAAATCCCAGAAACCTTTTTAAATCCCTTGAAATTCCACAAAATTTTTCAAAATCATAAATCTTTTCAAATCCACGTTAAAATTCCTGAAAATCTCTAAAAATTCTCACAAACGTCTTGAAATTCCTTAACATTTAAAATCCCTGTAAATTACTAGAAATCTCGCCAAATTTCATGAAATCCTTAACAATTCTACAAATTTCTTTTAAAATTTGAAAAATCTTTTGAAATCTTTTTAAATTATTAGAAATCTCATAAAATTCCATAAAATCCGTCGCAATTTTTAAATATCTTTTAAAATATCATAAAATTCCTTTGAATTCCAGGATAATATTTAAAATTCGTTAAAACCCCATAAAACTCTTACAACCCATAAAAAATTAAAACTTCATAAAAACCTTAAAAATCGCTAAAATTCTTTGAAATCTTTTAAAATTCTTAGAAACCTCTTAAAATTCCTGAAAATCCTTTAAAATTCTACAAAATATTTTAAAACTACTAAAAATCTTTTAGATTTCGTAAAAATCACTTTAGAATCGTAAAATTCCCAGAAAATTGATACAAAGTTTACAGTAACATTTAAAATCCCTTCATATCTTTGAAATCCGTTAAGGATATTAAAGATCTTATAAAATTCCATGAAATTCTTTAAAATTGTCACAAAATCTTGTAAAAATCTCTTGAAATTCCTTAAAATTATCAAAAATCTCATCAAATTTCATAAAATCCTTAAAAATTCCAGCATAAAGTCTCTTAAAAATCACTGAAGTATCTTGAATTCTCTTAAAATTTCTGGAAATTTTATGAAAAAATTTTAAATCCTTTAAAATACTCAGAAACCTTTAGAAATTTTTAAATTCCTTGAAATTCCACGACCAGATTTAAAATCCCTTAAAATCCCAGAAACCTTTAGAAATCCCTTAATATTTCATGAAAACCGTCGAAATCGCTTAAAATTCGTGAAAACCTCTTAAAATTCCCAAAAATTTCTTGAAATTCTTTAAAATTCTATGATGTCAATTAAAATCCCTAATCAAATTCCAGAAAATCCTTAAGAATTCAATTAAAACTTTTAAAAATCAGAAAACTTGCTTGAAATCCTTTAAAATTATTAAAAATGTCATCAAATTTCATGAAATCTTTTAAAATTCCAGCATAAAATCTCTTAGAAATCATTAATCTCTTGAATTCTTTTAAAATTCTTGGAAATTTTCTGAAAACATTTTAAATCCTTTAAAATGCTCAAAAACCTTTAGAAATTTTTAAATTCCTTGAAATTCCACGATGAGATTTAAAACCTCTTAAAATCCCAGAAACCTTTCAAAAATCTCAAAATTTCACAAAAACCTTCGAAATCGCTTAAAATTTGTGAAAATCTTTTAAAATTTCCATAAACTTCTTGAAATTCTTTAAAATTCTATGATGACAATTAAAATCCCTCGTCAAATTCCAGTACACCCTTAAAAATTCAATCGAAACGTTTAAAAATCAGAAAAATCACTTTAAATTATTAGAAATCCCATAAAATCCCTCGCAATTCTTAGAAATCTTTTAAAATATCATAAAGTTCCTTGGAATTCCAGGATAACATTTAAAATTCATTAAAACCCCATAAAATTCTTACAACTCTTTTGAAATTCCTTAAAAATACATGAAAACCTTAGAAATCGCTAAAATTCTTTGAAATCTTTTAAAATTCTTATAAACCTCTTAAAATTTCTCCAAATTTCAAAACATTTCGAATCCCTTTTAAAATCTCTAAGTATTCTTAAAAGTCTCTTAAAATTGCATAAATTCCTTTAAAATTTTACGACATATCCTAAAAATCCCTTAAAATTCTACAAAATCTTTTAAATTTCGCACAAATCACTTAAAAATCGTCAAACCCCCTTAAAATTTCTAGAAACCTCTTGAAATTCCTTTCTTAAAAATGGTTTCTCTCTAAAAATGTTTTAAAAATATCGCATACATTATAGTTTTCAAATCTATAAAATGGAATGACTTCAAGTTGTAAAAAGAAAAACAAAATAATGTGTTGGTCCCCTATAAGATAAAGATGATAAAAATGAGATGATTCTTATAAAAGAGATATTATATATAAGACATAGAGTAAAGAAAAGTAAAAAACTTTATATCGAAAGTTTTGAAGAATGCAGTCTCAGTTCGAGATCGAAATTAGAAGAGGGTAAATTGATATTTCTCACGATGGAGTTCAGGTACAAGTAGTCAAAGAAGAAGAAAAAGATTTCGAGCAAAAACCTCTTCTTGCTTGTTTGCGCCCTCTTGGCCGGAGGCGTCTCAGGTGTATCGGATTTCAGTGGTTCCGGTTTCCCGAAGCAACCCCTTTATACCCAAGGAGTAAACGAAAGCGTTTATACAAAATGGCTATAAAATCCGATCGGTGGGCGACGAAACTGGGAGTTAGGGGGGGTGGTGAAGGTGCATTGAAGGTGGTGAGCTGAAAAGGGGTGCCGCGAAGTTGCCCGAGCTGGAAAAGAGGGTTGCCAAAGGCAACGCAGGCGGAGGGTGGAAGTGCGAAGTTGGTCTAAGAATCCATCAGCGAAACGGGTAATCAGGTGGAGCTCCGACTATATACCGGAGCACTTTCAGAAATTCAATTTCGCCGGCCATTTTTGCGTTATATTCGGCGGACTTTCTTTTCCATTCTTTGGGCACGGGGTAAGTTCACCGTAACAGGAAATGTCAAATAGGGTTCCTCGCTGACTGTCGAGTCAGCGATAGAAAATTATTTTCCACCCGGAAAAGCCAGCAAACTCAAGGTTTCAACGTTAACGACAAGGAAAAATTATGATTTTATTTTTTTTTGTAGAAAGCACGAGAAATAAAAATTTATTGGGCTTGATGTCGAAAGAAATCCAAAAGTTTCAACCCCCCATTGAATTTAAACTTAAAATATAAAAAGCAATTATAATTTGTTAAAACTTACATAAAAAGAAGATAAAAAGGACTTCACGATTATTGGACATTTAGTTTATTTCGAAATATTTTTAAAAATCGGAATATTTAAAGTGAATCCATAAGTTTAATATTCTTATTTTTTTTTTTTTAATATTTTAGGAGATTATAGAAGATTTAATTTAAGGGATTTAAGAGATTTTAAAAATTTTATAGGATTTCAAGAGATTTAATAAATTTTAAAGAATCCAAAAACATTTTTTTGTTTTAAATATTTAAAAATCTTGAAAATTATTTTGAATTTTTTGAGATTTATTAGAACCACTTGAAATCGCCTTAAATTTTTTAAAATTGCTTAAAATCTTTTGAAATCCTTTGAGATGTCTTGGCATCCTTGCAATTTCTTGAAAATCCTTAAACTTTTTTATTTTCTTTTAAAATCCTTTAAAATTGTTTAATATCATGCAAAATCATTTGGAAGATTGAAAAATATTTTGAAATAAAGGAAAGTTTTTTTTATATGATCTAAATTCTTTTGAAATTCTTGAAAAATTCTTTAAGCATTCTTTAAATTTGAAGTTTAATTTGACCTTCTTTGAAAATCCTGTAAAATTCTATAATATCATTTAAAATTCCTTCAAATACTTAAAAAAATTTTGTAATTACTTAGAAAATCGTGAAATTTCTCTGATTTTTTTCAATTCATCAAAACTTCATTAAATTGTCTAAAAATCTTTTAAAACTGCTTTGAGTTCCTTAAAATCATTAAAAATATTTCGAAATTCTTTAGGATGTCTTGATATTCTTCAAATCTCGTGAAATCTCTCAAAAATCACTTGAAATTCTTCTAAATTTTTTTGAAATTAATCAAAAATACCTTAAATTCACTAAAAACTTTCAAATTATAAATAACCATAAGACACACACACAATATATCTAATGCAAGGTATATAATTCAAAGGAAGAGATTTTACTTTGAATTGTATAATCTGAAATTATACTAAAAAAGTAATAAATATTTGTTAAAAACCGAAATTTTCTTTTCTACACAAACGATAAGTAATTGATGTTTTTATCTAAAAAAGAAAAAAAAAATTTTTTTAAAGCTATGCTATAATTTATTAACTTATATCTATATTTAAATTTTTATCGAATTTTATTGCGTCACTTTTGAATTATAATTAACGATCTTGCTTATTATAAATTCTTAGAAAATCATGTTTTTTTTTACCTGCATTCAATTTTCATCATGTCAACTATAAATTTTATTACTATTTTCCTTTGCCTCACAATGGTGATATATCAACCAGGTAATATGACATTTTTTTCATAATATAAAAAATGAATTGTTTCTGATATGACCGAAATTCTTCAAGTAAATTTATATATTATAAAACTAATCAGTAAGATGATCAATTATTAATGTTTAAATGTTTTAAGACCACATATTATTTAATTTAAGAGAAATAATAGTTTTGCTCACTTTACGCTAGATTTACCTCTTTTTTCAAGTTTACTTTACTTTACTTTACTTTTGCAACTTTAATTATTTACACCTTATCGGCGATTTACCTTTATTTCATGTAGAGGGAGATAAATTGATTGCCTATTCTTTTTTGAAGAAATATTTATTATTGAGCGAATAAAGTTGGTGAAAATTTTGTTTTTATGGTGCAATTAAGATCATGTAACTTATCCAATCCCTATCTTTCTAATATTTTTTCTCTACAACGATACTTCTACTTTTATTGAGATATAAAATTGAAAATTTCCAAAATTGAAGCTAAAGCATTAAGGTACGTTTATCTGGTCCTAAATATTGACATTTATAAAAAAAAGCTTTTTTAAAATAATTTTTTGTTATTTTTACAAAAATTTAAGACCAGATAAACATACCTTAGCATCTTTTCTTTAATTTTAGAAATTTTCAATTTGATATCTCAATAAATGTAGACGTAGTGTTGCAGAGAAAAGAATGTCGGTAAGGTAGGGATCGGGTAAGTCTTACATGGCCTTAATGACATTTGAAAATGAGGATTTTTACATTAAAAATATTTTATGTACAGTTGCAGCCGTCCAACTAGTATGCGGAAAAGAGAAGGGGACAGTAAAATAATTGTTCAAATAATTCGTGGAAGACTAGAATTATGCTAGCGCCAGTAGAGAATTTTCATGACTGTCTATTCACGCCGAACTAGATTGTCCTATGTACGGAAAATAAAATGGTAAAAAAAATCGTATTCCTTTGCCATTTCCTCTTAAAATTCTTTTTGCCAATCCTACTTAAAAAACTTTTAAAATTAATTGAAAATCTTGAAACTACTTTGTATTTTTTTTTTAAATTTGTTCAAAATTCCCTAAAATTATTTGGCTGCTTTGATCTCGATATCGAGAATTCCTTCTCAACTTTTTAGAGCTTTTCAAATAAAAAGCTCTAAAAAAACCTTTCCTTTAAAAATTATACACTCGATTTTCAGTGTTATCAGTCTTTTTCTCTGTTACTGGTCTTTCTTTTAAAATCCAAAGATTTATAGGGTGTCGGAGGCACTTTAGAGTGAAAAATATTGTGTCTAATAAAAATATAAAGGCGCGGTGCAGTTACCCGCGATACGCTTGAGTTTATGAAACGGAAACCAAGTTTAACGGCTACTTCCGTTTTCGAGAGCCCTTTACTCCTGCTAGCTTTTACGAACAGACATCCTCTGAGAGATCCTGGTGCGATCGATCTCTAGAGAGCTCATATCTTGGATATTGAATATACGAGCGAGAAGGTATACTAGGAAAGGTACAGCTGCGCTCGACGGGTTTAATTGTGGGACTCAGCCTTTAAAGGCGGATGCAAATGAGTCGTAAAACCCTGAAGCCGCCGGTAGCCCGTTTACGAGCTCTAAAAGTTCAGTCTTCGGAGCAAACTAAGACGCGACGCGAACGCCAATGAAAAGTACAAGTACCGCACTTCCTATTACCTGCACTGCAAGGGATGTGCTATCTTCTTACCCCATCACATTTTTTATGCATCATTTATTCATCATTTAATCACCATTTTTACCTCATTTTGTTCTAAATATGATTGGACTGAAGTTTCAGACGTCTTTTCTGACGAATTTTTTTGTTTCCACTTTCTTGTTTATAATGTCCAAAAAATAGAAACCAAGGTTGAAAAACCGTTTTTTTTTTTTAAATTACAGGTGCCAAAACAATGGATATTCTACACAATTTCAAATCAAAGGATTTTAAAATCAGAAGTAGGGGAGAGCAGGGCACACAGGACCGACGGGGCACAGGGGTTCGCTTCTATAAAATTGTATTTTGTGGTGCGATCTCTTCGTAATGGCCGTAATTACATTCTATAGTGACTATTTCAGTTTGTGTCAAGTCGAGACGCATTTTGAATCAACGCTTTTGGAAAAAAAATATAAAAAACGAAAATTCAAGGAAAGCTTATAAGAAACTTTCATACATATAGCCTTCTCATTTGTTTATAAGTACTTTCATTGTTGAAATGTTTATTAAGTATATGTTAGTGTTCACTTAGTTTACTTTTTGTCGAAGTTTCGTTACTGAAATGTTCGATAAATTAAATGTAGGTTAGCATTGTTTATGAATTGACTGCGGGGGCACAGAGGACCAGGTAGTGAGTTGATAAAATATTTTTATTTATTTAAATATTTTTTATTTTAGATGGTGCACATGCATCATGATGCATGTGAAAGACGAGAAAGACGAATATATAATTTATTTGAATTGTTCTTAAACATTGTATAAAAGTTCTTTAATTTTTTTTCTTCATTTATTTTTTTAATAACAAAATACGTTTAATAGTAAAAATTTATATTTTATATATGAATTACATACGCGGGGCATAGAGAATCTGCAAAGTCCTCTGTGTCCCCGGGCTGGGGTACAGAAGTCCAAAATTTTTTTCCAAATTTGCCATTATATACGCGAATTAAAAATAATAATGTATTCTAGCAAAGCATTTATCGAAAGTAGATAGTTTTTGCAATATGTACACCAAATTTCAATTAAAAGTACGTGTTATTTATAATTATATCAACGAAAGAACGTTAAGCGGCCATCTGTGCCCTGCTCTCCCATATATGCAAAATAAATTATAATTTTTAATTTTTCAATTATAAGAACTTGTAATATCTTGTCTAATTTCAGGAACATCAATAACTTTCATAAAATTACTTTAAATTTTTTAAATTACTCAAAATCCCATGAAATCTCATTAAATTCCTGAAAATCCAATGAAATTTCGTTGAATTCCTTAAATCTGTTGAAAGTTCTTAAAGTTACTTAATTCCCATAAAATTTCGTAAAATCCCTTAAAATTACTTAAAGTTTTACAAAATATCGTTAAACCCTTTAAAATTTCTGTAAATCACAATAAATTTCATACAACGAAAATAATCTGAAGATTGTTTTCAAATTCATCAAATTGAAAACAAAAAATCGTCCGAAGAGACGTCTGAAACTTCAGTCCAATCTAAATATGAAATAACTTAAAATAAAAATGGGTAATATAGCTTAAAATTTCGAATTTCATTGGTAAAATAATTTTTTTTTTAGCCTTGAGAGATTTCAGGGTGGCTTCAATTTTTTCATTGGCCTGAAATATCCCTGAAATTTCATTGACTTTCCCCTGACTTTCAGAAAATTTCCCTGACAGAAAAGTATTAATAGTGCGAAGAAATTTTCAGTATAAATACTATTGAAAATTTAACAAAAGATTTCGTCTAATATCACTTTAAATCTTTTGTTTAAAATTACTTTGCAAAACTTGAAATTTGTAAAAATTACCCAAATTTACGACAATATTATTATTATAATATTAATAATAGTTAATATTTTGTGAAAATTCTTAAATCTTGATGGGTTTCCTTCATTTGATCGCCACTTCCGGGAAACTTACGGGAATACATACCTGCAACAAAAAAATATAATAATTAGAATCTTTCTACTAATATTAAAATTAATAATAATTTTAAAATCTATTAAAATAATATATAAAATCGTATTAAAATCTGAAGAAAGACGTGGACTTTTTAGGGTTTTTGTCGACTTTTTGATTTTTGAAAAATCCTGTATTTCAAATAAATTTCCTTGACAGAAAAGTATTAAAAATGCGAAAAAATTTACAATATAAAAATACTATTGAAATTTTTCAAAAATTTCGTATATCACTTTATATCTTTTGAAATTTAAAATCACTTCACAAAATTCAATATTCGTGAAAATCTCTCAAATTTTCGACAACCTTGGAAAAATCTTAAAACTCTACGAAATTCATTCAAAATTTCCAAAAATCCTTTAAAATTCCACAAAATCTTTTAATAATATCTTGAAATATTTCAAGATTCCACGAGGAATTTTAATATCTTACAAATCCGTAAAAATCTCTTCAAATTATTGTAAACTTATTGAAATCCCTTAAAATTCACTGCAATTTTTTGAAATTCCTATAGAAACAGCTTTAAATTCCTTAGAATTTCACTATAATATTTAAAATCCTATAAAATATCATAAATTCTATAAAATCTATTAAAATTCCATGAAATCCTTTACAATTTTACAAAATTTTTTACGAATCATAAAAATCTCTAAATAAAAATTCTTGGAAACAAAAACTTCCCAAATTCCACTCTTCCAAGTTTCTTAAAATCCTTTATAATTCCATGAAAAACTTTAAAATCCCTTAAAATATGTAAAGATTTCATAAAATTTTCTAAAATTAAACAAAATCTTTTAAAAGTCATAAAAATCTCGCGAAATCCCTTAAAATTCCATGAGGAACATTAAAATCTCTTAAAGTTTCTTTAAAAAATCAAAATTTCCTAAAATTCTTACAAGCTATTTAAAATCTTTTTAAATTCCTTAAATTTCCTAAACATTCTTAAAAATCCTTGAAAATCTCTTGAAATCATTAGAAACTCAAACAATCTCAAAGAATGCCTGGAAACTGTTTATAATCCTTTGAAATCCTTGGAAAGTTTCTAAAATCTGTTAAATAAACTATAAACAAACTATACATAATATAAACCATAAATTTTATAAATTATACTATAAATAAACCATAATTTTTTTCCTCGACATTTCCCTGACTTCCCTGACATGTAACCACCCCGCTTTTAATAAAAAAAAAAAATAATTATGCTAGAAAAATATTTCTTTACAGAATTTGATTCCAGTTATCGATCTTCGAACTTAATGATCAGGTGATTGTATGATTAGTTGTTGGCAGTGCCGATAGACAGCGACTCTTAACAGAAAGTCCGTCTTATAATAGAAAGTCTGATCGCTACTTTATCGGTAAATAAGGATAAGATTTCTTTCGGGTAAAATATTTTTTCAAATTTTAGAAATTAAATATAATTAAGATTTCTAAGGAAAAAAATATCAAAAAAGAAAGCATCTTTTATAGAAAATTTGTATTTTTTTTCTTTTTTTTTTTGGGAATTTTAATTATCTGTCGGTGGAATTTACGCGGATAAACAAAAAATGCGTGTCTTGAGGGCAAAACAATTGAAAACAAAACAGGAGACACCTGATAAAATGTTCTCCCTTCTCGAAAAATCCACTTCCGGTACAGTCGACACACAACTTCCGGAACAATCCGCAGTGTTGTTTTACGCGATGTGCTACCGCTTTTATCTCTATCTGTACTTCACGCCGGTGAAGGGGATGGTCGATGCAAAAAGTTTTCATAAACGTAGCCCCCGGGCGCGATGCGCCGGGCAGACAACGGTTAATCAATGAGCTTCAAGCGCACGAATCTTCATGATGGACAGCAAGCTGCCGCTGGCTCGCCCGAACTATTGAACAATTTAAACTCCCCTTTCAAGTTTCAGCTCTGTTTATGCGAACGAAAATAATTCGCATAGGTCAGCATAAAAATAACAGCGATACAACTATACTGTACTTTGTACATGCGCAAAATTGTATGCGTGATTTTATCAGCAAAAGAGCTCACTGCACTTGACATTATTATTATTATTAATTCCGATTCGAATGTTGAATGGATTTTATATATTGTATAATACCATGATTTCAAATATTCAAAAGCAATTACAAAATATTTAAATTAAAATAGTGAAATCAAGGATGTCGTTAAGAGAAAAAAAGAAATTCTTAAATTAAGTCGCTCTTTGGCTTTTTTTTTTCTTTTTTCTTTTTGTGATTTTGTTCTGATATTCTTGGCAGACTCATTAAATATTCCCATTTATTTTATCAATATTCTCAGTTCAAGGGATTTAAGGTTTAACAGGTCGTTAAAGGATTTTAAAAGATTCGAAAACATTTTTTTAAATAATTTTAAACAATATCGAGAAATTTAAGGAATATGGTAAATTTACTGTAATTTAAAATTCCGGAAGATAAAAATTCGCGAAATTATAAAATTCAATCAAAATTTCAATATAATATTCAAAATCCTATAAAGTGTCATAAATTCTATAAAATCTATTAAAAGTCCATGAAATCCTTTGCAATTTCATAAAATCTTTTATAAATTATAAAAACTTTTTTTGAGTTTCTGTAAAATTTCAATAGAATCCATTAAAATGACTTTAAAAAAATCAAAATATCTTTAAATCTAAAATTTCTTAAAACTTTTTCAAGTTTCTTAAAATCTTTTTTAATTCCATGAAGAAATTTTAAATTCTTTAAAATACGTAAGAATCTCTGAAAATTTGGTACAATTTCAGAAAATCTTTTAAAAATCATAAAAATTTTATAAAATCCCACGAGGAATATTTAAATTCCTATAAATCATTTTAAAAATGTCAAAACTTCTTTAAATTTTTATAAGCTTCTTAAAATTCTTGAAAACCCCTTTGAAATTCTATAAAATTTTACAAAATCTTGTACAAATCATAAACATTTTGTGAAATTCTTTAAAATTTCAATCACATCCTTTAAAATCACTTTGAAAAAATTATTTCTTCAAATTTTTACTAGGTTTTTAAACCTAAAAATTTTTAAATTCCTGAAATTTCAAATTCCCAAAGTTCAATGTACCCGAGATTGATATTTTCAGTCATTAAAAATTTCAGGAATTTTTGTTCAAAATTTTAAAGGGAAATTTTTAATCTTGGGAAATTTTAATTATTTTATCAAAGAACTTTTGAGTGATATTATTACAAATATCTGACCACAAATAAAAATTTGCACAGATTTTTAAATAAGATTCAAGTTTTTCATTTCCCTTACATTTCTCTGACTTTTCTCTGAATTTCAGATAAATTTTCTTGACAGAAAAGTATTAAAAATGCGAAAAAATTTACAATAAAAATACTATTGAAATTTTTAAAAAATTTCTTATAATATCACTAAATCTTTTGAAATTTAAAATCACGTTAATATTAAAAATTCGTGAAAATCTCTCAAATTCGCGACAACCTTGGAAAACTCTTAAAATTCGACGAAATCCCTTCAAATTTATTAATATTTCATGAAAAACCTAAAAATTTCACTACATGTTATAAAATTCCTCAGCATCATTTTAAATCCTTTACATTTCTCAAAAAATTTGAAAATCTTTTAAAAACCCTAAAAATCTCTTGAAATATTTCAAAATTCTACGAGGAACTTTCAAATCTCTTAAAATGCGTTCAATGTTCCCGAAATTAATATTTCCTGTTGTTAAAAATTTCAGGAATTTTTGTTCAAAATTTTAAACAGAAATTTTGAATACAAATTTTGAAAAAAAGTTTTGGAAATAAATTTTAAACAAAAATTTCGGAAATTTTTAATGTTGGCAAATTTTAATTCCGGGAATTTTCAACTTCGGGAATTTTAAATTTCGGTAAATTTATTTATTTATTTATTTATTACTTATTTAACAACATCGTCTATTTAAATCTATATAATAATATTTACAGTATACTAAATAGTTATTACAACTGCGATATTTGTTTACGTCAAAGACCTGTACAAAGGGGTTAAAATAAGTGGTATAAATGCTATAAATTTATTATAAAAATGTCAAAGTTTATAAATGAATTTTAAAATATTTCAATAAATTTTAAAGTGAGTGAGTTTTAAATTCTATTCTTTTAAGTTGTAAATGAATATAATTTTAAATTATATAAAATACAATATAAATAAATTTAATTTTGAATACACTTTTCACTTTTAAAGTGGATTTGAGAGATTTTGAGTGATTTTAGAGAATGTTTAATTAATTTCAGCAGAATTCAAATGAGTTGAGGTCTGTTAAATTTCTTGAAATCCTGGGAATTCATTTTAGAAATCTTTTAAGATATATTGAAATTACTTTTAAACCTTTTATTTTTTTTTTAATTCTAAATATCTTAAAATTTATATTCATTTCTCTAAAAAAATATTTTTTAAATACTCAATGATATTTTGAAATATTTTGGAATCACTTGAAACTCAATTAAATTATTTTACAATGTCAAAATAGACACTTAGGGGCAACAATTGGTGGGGGGGGGGATATTTTAAAATATTGCCAATTATTATTATTCCTGCATATATTCACGTATTCTTCTTATTCCTCGTATTCCCAAATACTCTTTTAAGAATATTAGAAACTCACAATGATCGACCCCTCGTTTTTTAATTAAATCATTCGGTTTTAAATATTTTTTTATTCCTTTCAGGAATGTACCTAGTATCTCTATTTCCAAAAACACAAATTTTATCGGACACTAGTTTTCAACGAACACGAATATTGACCATTCAAAACTCGTTATTACCAAACACATTCCATTAATTACTTCATCTGTGATGGATTGCTTTCTTAATTGTATATGGAAAATGGAATTTACCTATCAATCATGCAGTAAAAACAATGAGTGAATCAAAGTGATGTCAAATTCAACTCATCTACAATATTCGCAATTTTAAACAACCACATTAATTTCAAGATTCATGAAATAAAAATGTTTGAATCAAAAGAATCAAAGAAAAAATATCTTTGAATCAAATAAATCTTATTTAATTCAAAGATATTTTTTAGTTGGCTCTGAGTCAAATATACGTTTATTTGATTTAAACAAATTTTTTCTCTGGGTGTATTTTACTGAAAAGAATCAAATACTATATATAATATATGGAAGTAAAAAAATAAAAAATGAAATAATAATGGAATGCATAATCCATAAAATCCATAAAAATTGCTTATTTAAATAATTTTCCATAAAAATGGACTCCGGGAAATCTTAGCTGTGTATTCCATATATTCAAAAAAATATCAAATACGAAAAAAATTTGTTTAAAATTGTAAAAAGAAATTTCATTTCATCAAATAAAATATATAAACTCGAAATAAAATATTGTAAAAGTTGGTCAGAGAAAATTAAATTTCTTTTTATCCATTTCTAAATGACTTTTCAGTGAATCTGTTTTATATTGCGAATAACAAAGTCTGATTTGAAAAAAAGTTGAAAATTTGGTGTGGACCAACTAGTTTCAATTGTATGTACCGACGTATACAGTGTACACATATGTACAGGGCTCTGGTTCGCATATCGTCGACGTCTGTGCCTCCAGGGCGTGCAGCGTCACTGGTCGTCGAAAATTAACATGCGAACGATCGCGAAATACCGAACGAATTAAAAAATGGAGAGACAGCAGTGAATGAGATTAAAAATAAAAAAAAGAGGAGCGCTGCGAGGTTACTTTTTCCTGGAATTCAAATCCTCGTCGACAATTTACCCCAAGGTATTTGATGCGCACAAAAAAGACCAGGAAATTTGTAAGGTATTATATATGAAATTAAACAAAATCCCCTATCAAATTTTCATCTCTCCATGTTCAGTGTTAATGCACTTTTCAATCGAGAATTCATGCATGTTCAAATATTTATACCTTTTTTTTATGGTAAACGATTGATTTTAAATATTGTATATTTAAATATCGATTTTTAAATATTGAATATTTAATATTATATTTTGGATTTGTTAATAAAATGCTTTCAATCTACGTAATTTATGCCTTTTACCTTTTTCTTTCCTGTTTGATATTTAATATAATATCCCTCTTTTCAATCTCGTTAATTCGTTAATTTCGAAAACTTTTCAAAAGCCCACAAAATTTTCAAAAAATCATTAAAATATTGTGAAATCCTTTAAAATGCACCAAAATCTCTTAAAATTATTGAAAACCTATTGAAATCCCTTAAAATTCGCTGAAATCTTTTGAAATTCTTAGAAACAACTTTAAATTTCTTATAAATACACTACAATATTTAAAATTCCAAGAAATTCTTTAAAATTATTTTAAAAAATCTTCTCAATCGTAAACGATTAATTTTAAATATTGTATATTTAAATATTGAATATTTAATATTATATTTTGGACCTGATAATAAAACGCTTTCAATCTACGTAATTTATGCCTTTCACCTTTTTCTTTCCTGTTTGATATTTAATATAATATCCCTCTTTTCAATCTCGTTAATTCAAAACATGTTTCTCCGATTCTGGTTTAACCTGAGACAAAATTGCAGTTCACGAGTTTCACCGCGAAGATAGTGATTCTACAAGATTATGGAAAATAGGAAGGTGAGAGATCCATAAACTACGATATCACTTTTATTTCTGCAAAGTGGTACATCTTCTTACGTTCCGACTCAATGCAATTGACTTTCACGAGTCTTCGTGTTTTTTCACTCTTTTACCGGAAGTAAATGTGGTAACTGTGATGTATTATTAAAATAATTATAATTTACGACCTATCAATGTTTCCATTGATTAATTTTCTTTCTTGGTTTTCTTGCAATTTTAACACCTTGGATTTCAAGTTACATTCAATTGTGTGTGAAATTCAATATTTGAATGTGTAATTCAATATTTGAACATGCATCAATTTGGATATTCTAAATTCTTCAAATAATTGATTATTAGTGTCAATAATTGCTTATTAGAGTCAATAATTGCTTATTAGAGTCAATAATTGCTTATTATTTGAAATGAGCCTGTACTTTTTTAAATATGCCTTTGAGAAAATGTTATTTATGTTTCAGAAAGCTTATTATGGAACCTACTAAAAAACAGCCTACGGTAGATTACACGTGAGAGACTTGAATGCCTGGATAGCTAAAAATAGAGACAATTGCCAGACTTTGAAATCTCTACTTTCAACGCCTCTGAATATATCATATATCATATATTATGACAATAATCAATCAACTTGGATATTCTAAAGTTTTGTATTCGACAAATTATTTCTCACAAATGAAGCTGACAAATGTTTTTCAATTCACTCATGTTTTACCAGGAAATAGAATAAAATTTATTATCTAATAAATTAACTTTCCTCAAGAGAACAAATACCCCGAGAAAATGAACTGTTTAAAAACATATCTAAAGACAAATTAAAGAAAGATTTATGTCTCATAAAATTTCTTCAAGTTTCAAAAATTTCTTCCAGATTCAAGAAATATTTTAAACAAGAATAAATGTAATTCTTAAAAAATATATATATTTCTTAAAAAAATACATATTTCTTAAATAAATAATGAGAGTTGCATGTCATGTATTTACAAATTGATTGCTGCTTCAATCTGAATTAAATTAATGAAGGAGACTCGACATTTAATGACCTTGAAAAGAAGAGTTTCAGTGGAAAGGAAGATGCCCGTGGAAAGAAAGATGCTCGGAAAGGAAGAAAGAAAAGTAACTCGAAAGTAGTCATTAAATGATTGGAGTTCTTCAAGTACTGGAGAAAGTCATGAGAATAAACATTGGTGACAAGTTTCCTTTTTTTTCCTGACAACTTTATAGTATACATTGAGAATTGAGAAATATTCCTACTCTGATATCAAAGCGTCTCACTAGTAACGGTTATTTCTACTGAATTCACGACTATTAAGTCTACCAACTGGAATTCTCGGCCAAGGTCATTGGGAATATAATTTCACCAGTAAAACGATGTAGACTATGCACTTTCTTCCAACTAAATTTTCATACTTCCTCAAATGGATCTATTACACGCTTGAGAAATTTTATTATGAGATATGTATAAGTATGTTGCAAATAGCCTGATGACTTCTATTTCAAACTATCGTTTAGATTGTTAGAAGAAAATTGCTCTTTTAGCTTAGAATTATTGTGCAGACAAGTCTCGGGCATGTAGGGAGATAAACGTGTATTTAATGTGAGAGTAAATGATTTTGTAGCAATTTTTAAGAATTTTTTTTTTGAATTGTCATGAATTTTTGCAAAAAAGGAAGGTGTTATTTTAATTAAACTTTTGGAGGTTTATATTTTTAGAGCAGAGTGGAAAAGGTGCCTCTATTGTATATTTACATTTTATAAATATTCATTATTTCGAAAGTTAATGATATTTTTATAAAACATTGACACTATTCTAATTGTTTTCCAATTCCTAAAAATCTTTTAAAATTTCCTACAATCCCTCCAAATATTTTTAAAATCTCTTAAAATATTCGAAAATTCCATGAGGAACTTTAAAATATCTTAAAATGCGTCAAAATCTCTTAAAATTATTGTAAAATTGTTGTAAACTTATTAAAATTTCTTAAAATTTGCTGAAATCTTTTGAAAATCCTAGAAACATATTTAAATTCCTTAAAATTTCAATATAATATTCAAAATCCTATAAAGTGTCATAAATTCTATAAAATCTATTAAAAGTCCATGAAATCCTTTGCAATTTCATAAAATCTTTTATAAATTATAAAAACTTTTTTTGAGTTTCTTTAAAATTTCAATAGAATCCATTAAAATGACTTGAAAAAAATCAAAATATCTTTAAATCTAAAATTTCTTAAAACTTTTTCAAGTTTCTTAAAATCTTTTTTAATTCCATGAAGAAATTTTAAATTCTATAAAATACGTAAGAATCTCTGCAAATTTATTACAATTCCAGAAAATCTTTTAAAAATCATAAAAATTTTATAAAATCTCACGTGGAATATTTAAATTCCTATAAATCATTTTAAAAATGTCAAAACTTCTTTAAATTTTTATAAGCTTCTTAAAATTCTTGAAAACCCCTTTGAAATTCTATAAAATTTTACAAAATCTTGTACAAATCATAAACATTTTGTGAGATTCTTTAAAATTTCAATCACATCCTTTAAAATCACTTTGAAAAAATTATTTCTTCAAATTTTTACTAGGTTTTTAAAATCCTTTAAAATTCCACGAGAATATTTATAATCCCTTAAAATCGTTAAAAATGTCTTCAAATTCTTAGAAATCTTATCAAATTTTATGAAATCCTTAAAAATTCTACAAAATCTTTTATAAAATCCTTGAAAATTCCGCGAAAATAATTATAATCCTTTTAAATCTTTCAAAATTATTGAAAATCTCTTGAAATCATTTCAAAAGCCCACAAAATCTTCAAAAAATCATTAAAATATCGTGAAATCCTTTAAAATTCGCTGAAATCTTTGGAAATTCTTAGAAAAAACTTTAAATTTCTTATAAATACACTACAATCCTTTATAATTCCACGAAAAACTTTTAAATCTCTTAAAATACATAAAGATCTCCTAAAATTCTTGAAAATCTTTGGAAATTTCTTAAACTTTTACAAAATCTTTTATAAATTACAAAAAGTTCGTGAAATGCTTTACAATTCCATGAGGAATATTTAAATTCCTTAAATTTTTGAAACCTTTTCAAAATTCCCTAAAATTCCACAAAATCTTCAAAAAATCATACAAATCTCGTGAAATCCTTTAAAATTCCTTTAAAAAATGAAAATTTCCTAAAATTCTTATAAGCTTTTTAAAATCCTTTTAAATTCCACGACAAACGTTAAAATCTCTTAAAATATGTAAAAACCTTTTAAAATTTTTGAAACCTTTTCAAAATTCTCAAAAAATTCCTTAAAATTTTTTTAATTCCCTAAACTTCCTTAAAAATCTCTTAAAATTGCATGAAGTCCTATAAAACTCAACTAAACAATTAAAATATTATGCATATCTCTTGTAATCCTTTTAAATTCCTTTAAAAATCTCTTTAAATCCTCCAAAATTATTGAAAATCTTTTGAAATCATTAAAAACCCAAAAAAATCTCAACGAGTGCCTGGAATTCCTTTATAATCCTTCGAAATCTTCAGAAAGTTTCTAAAATCTGTTAAGTAAACTATAAAAATCTATATATGTAATAAGCAATACGACACTCGCATTTCCCTGACATATAACCATCCTGAATATTGATATCATAAATTTTATACTATTATACATTCGAATCAATAAAATATCTCCCTTCAAACCAACTCTATTGATTCAAAACTACATTTATTGATTATTATTTTTCTATGTGGTTTAAAAGTTCTGAACATTAAAATGAACGAATTTTCGTATTTATTGTGGAAGAATATGGAAGAAATTTCTAATGTCTATGATTATTTTTATTCAAAATGAAACGTTTCAACTAAATTAAAATAGAAATTAACATTTTTCTATATAAAATAGAATTGAGAAAAAATATTTTCTTCATTTAAAAATTCAAAACTTTCCTACATTTTTTTCTCACAAAATCAGTGTAATCCAAATTCCACCCACAATCAACCTATATATTTTTCACTATTCGATTACAGAAAAGCGAGTGTATTAAACACCATTAGCTTAAAAGTCGGAAATCGTATCAGAATCGTGGTCTTTTGTGTGAGAGAACCTAGTCACCGTGAGTGTGAAACCTGACTCGCGTACAAGTGTTCCATGTTTATAGTTTAGTGACTGCATCAGTGACTTAATCGCGCTCAAATGCTGTGAGTACAGCACAGGTCTGAAACACATGTTTCCCTGATTTTATGGGGTTGCCGATAGGTATTGCCGTTTCTACAGTATAACGATCCAATGTTTCGCCTTCCGGTTTCCCTTTCTACCCCTTACCAATATACTCCAGTACAGAGGCCTTCCGGGTTTATGTTATGTTGGTATTGGAACTGTCCTGCTCTAAAGCAATGATATTAACCTGAACAGTTCGATTCTCACTTGCCTTTGCCAAAGGATATATGTCCGACGTGCGCGTGTTTTAGATACCCCGACAAACAGAGTCCCGATTCTGGGATGGGTAACTCGATTGGGATAGGCATTCACATGTGTAAATACAGCCGGACCAACCACCCCCCGTTCTCGCATTACCACCGATTTTACCGCAACCATGGCTTGCTCTGAACGAGAAGGTATATTTGCAAAATTATGCGATTAATACCCTCAAAGTGAAATCTCCAATTGATTATTGGAACCATTTCGTTTCAACTGTGAAATGAACGTTTATTGCGATTACTGGGCTTGAAAAAGTACTTTTAATCTCTAATTTCACACACAAAACTCTACAGAGGTGGGGACCTAAATTAATAATATTATCTCAGGACCTGAATTAATAATAATACCTCAGGACTTGAATTAAAAATATTACCACATATTACATCAATCTTTGTATACCTATAGTCGTACCAAATGCCTCTTCCTTAAAAATGGATAAATTTCATCTTCTAAGTTTGAAAATGACGAAAAGTGATATTCTAAAAGGGAATTTTCAAATTTATATGAAATTTATATATATACAGGAGAAGCTTTTCAAAATAATCAAAGTCAAAACTTTGAAAACATATTGGTTTCGTTTATCATCAGTCTAAATTCGAAATATATCGAAAATCGAGGTTTTAAGCAAGAAATTTAATAATAATAATAATAATAATAATAATAATGAGAATAAATAATTTACTAATTTATTATGAGTAATTAATAACTTAATTTAATAATTAATTAGCCCCTAGACGACCCTGAATAGTAATTGGGTTTTCAGCTCCGAGCCCGCACTGAGTGTTTCATCCCCGGCATGAAACACTCAGAATTTGATCAGGGCTGGGTGTTCTTCGAACTGGACCCGGTTAAGGCCATAGGAAAATTTATATACAGGAAGTTTTACCTGTAAATTAAAAGCAGAAAGCCGACTGTTAACCAGTAATGCTGTAGGAGTTGCGATTATGCACTGAATATTATTTCGTTGCAATACACACGCAGAACCTGGCAAAGGATTGTTTTATCAAAGTGTTCCGCTCTGGTGAATTCGTCTGTAACATCCCGATACGCGCATTCACTGCATTACGTTTCTGCTCCACGTTTAATCGTCTACCTGTTCAATCCAGGTATGTTTACTGTTTATGTATTTGGCTAGGGTTCAAAGAAGAATTTTGCTCCATAGAATCCGGGCTAGGTAATGTTCATCCAATAGTAATAATATTTCATTTTGAAAATGCGAAAAGAAGATTTGAAAATCGGGAAATAGCAAAAGCTGTAGAGAAAATTTGGCACGGGAAATTGTTTTTTACAGGGTGGCCATAAGATTCTATTTTTGAATTTTCCTGATATTTCCCTGACTTTCAGACAAATTTCGCTTACTCTTCTCTGACTTTCAGACAAATTTTCCTAACAAATATTAAAACTGCACACAAATTTTAAATAATAATAATAATATTGAAATTTTTCAAAAATTCTGTATCATATCACTTTAAATTTTTTGAAATTCCTAAAAATCTATTAAAATTACTTGTAATCCTTCAAAATTACATCAAATATTTTCAGAATCACTTGAAATATTTTTTAATTCCACGAAGAACTTTAAAATCCTTTAAAATGAATCCAAATTTCTTCAAATTATTGGAAACCTATTGAAATAATATAAAATTCTATGAAATCTTTTGAAATTCCTAGAAACAATTTTAACTTTCTTAGGATTACACTATTACACTACGATATCTAAAATTCTATGAAATCTTTACAATTATTTTAAAAAACATAAAAATCTTGTGGAATTCTTTAAAATTCTTTAAAGTGCATTAAAATCTTTAAAAAACAAATCTTGAAATGAAAAACCTCACAGAATCTTTTAAAAATCAAAAATGACTTGAAATCTTTCTAAATTCTTTGAGGAATATTCAAATTCCTCAAAATCTTTTTAAAAATGTTAAAATTACTTAAAATTTTTGCAATCTTCTTAAAATCCTTTATAATTCCACGAAAAACTTAAAAATCCATTAAAATACGTAAAGATCTCTTGAAATTCTTCAAAACCTCATGAACTTCCTTAAATTCTTATGAAATCTATTATAAATCATAAAAATTTTGTGTAATTCTTTAAAATTCCATGGGGAACATTTAAATTCATTAAAATTACTTTAAAATAATTAAAATTTCTTCTAATAAAATTCTTACAAGCCTTTTAAAATCCTCTTAAATTCTACGAGAATATTCATAATCCCACAAAATCTCTTAAAATCCTCACAAGTTTCTTAAAAGCTTTTATAATTCCAAGAAAAAAATTTTAAATCCTTTAAAATACGTAAAAATCTCTGAAAATTTTTCAAAACTCACTAAAATTCCACAAAATTAAAAAAAATAAAAATAAAAATCTCGTGAAATCCTTTATAATTCCTTGAGAAACTTTTAAATTCCTTAAAATACGTAAAAATCTTTTAAAATTTTGGTAAACTTTTCAAAATTACCCAAAATTCCACAAAATCTTTACAAAATCATAAAAATCTCGTGAAATCCTTCAAAAATATCATTGATGAACTTCAAATTCCTTAAAATGCACCAAAATCTCTTAAAATTATGGAAAACCTATTGAAATTCGTTAAAATTCACTGAAATCTTTTAAAATTCCTCGAGATATCTTTAAATTTCTTATCATTACACTACAATATTTAAAATTTCATGAAATTCTTTACAAGTATTTTACAAAATAGTGAAAATCTTATGAAATTCTTTAAAATTCCCTAAAATGCATTCAAATCTTTGAAAAAAATAAATCTTGAAATTAAAAATCTCACAAAATCTTTTAAAAATCTAAATTGACTTGAAATTTCTTTAAAATTCCATGAGCAACATTTCAATTCCTTAAAATCACTTTAAAACAACTAAAACTTCAAAAAATTCAATAAGCCTTTCAAAATCTTTTTAAGTTTCACGAAAAACTTTAAAATCCCTTAAAATACGTAAAAATCTTATAAAATGTTTGAAAGCTTTTCAAAATTCCCTAAAATTCTTACAAGGCTCTTAAAATCCTTTTAAAATCCACGAGAATATTTATAATTCCATAAAATCTCTTAAAATCCTCACAAGTTTCTTAAAACCCTTTATAATTTCAAGAAAACATTTTAAATCCTTTAAAATACGTAAAAAATCTCTAACAATTTTTCAAAACTCGCTAAAATTCCACAAAATTAAAAAAAAAACAATAAAAACCTCTTGCAAACTTTTAAAATTCCATGAGGAACATTGAAATCCCTTGAAATCAATTAAAAAATAAAAATTTCATAAAACTTTTAAAAGATTTTTGAAACCCTTTAAAATTCCCTAAACTTCTTTTAAAATCCCTGAGAACTACTCGCATTTCCCTGACTTCCCTTTCATGTGGCCACCTTGCATTTTAAAACATATTCTTCACTACCAATTTATTCAATACTTCTTTTTCCTCGTCGTTTGTAAGGGTTTCCTTCCACCTGTAATCGATCACCACGCTTTTTTCATTCTAAAATTTGGTTTAACACGCAACAAACTCCGTTTCCTCATATTCGTGTTGCACGCCTGTGTTTGCACGCTTGTGTCGCTCACTTCCGGTGTAATTTTCAGTTCTGCGTCATTCAGTGCATTATTGAACTACAAAAACCAAAGTAATTATCATCATTAACTAATAAGGGCCTAAATCTAGCGTTACGTCTAAAAATGGACTTAAACTATATAACAAAGACCAAAACTTTTTATCTGTGATACAACTTCGAGAATTTTCACACAGGAATATTAGAAAACCGACATTTCCGGCTGCATATATATATTGTATACGTTTCTAGACGGGTTTTCCTTAGCACACGTATTGCCAAGTAATCATTGCAACTTTACACACTGCACCTTAGAGTACGTCGGTCATAAAGAAAATTATAGGCCGAGAGTATGAAGTAAGAGATAAACATACACTCTGAGATGAAATAAACTCGGCTTGAATCAATCAAGTGTGTTTGAACACACATTTGCTTGAGCAACTGCCGTTCATTCACGCGGAGATTTTGAATTAAAGATAAAAATCTATCATGAAAATAATAATGTTTAAAAATTCTTGAATGTATAATTTAGATAATAATTTAATAATTTAATACTTTTATAATTTTATAATTTAAAGAATTTTTCATTCTGTTGTCCCTCTGTTTATAATGAGAATCAATCTTTTCTTCGATAATGAGAAACAAGTTTCATGTCCCACGAAAATGAGAGAAAAGAGAGTAAAGCATCAGCTTTGTGTACAAAGTTTGTACAGAAGAGATTTGATTGCTTTCGACATTATCCCTCTTCCTAGATTGTCTACAAAATCAGCTAACAAGAAGAGACGATGTATCACCGATTATTTATTGGCAATCTTCGTCTTGTTTGCAGGAATATACGACGCGACGGTCACCTGCAAAAGTAAGCCCCAAGGTGGTGTTTACAGGCACGTAGTGTGACAAGACCGAAAAAAGGAGGGTGCAGTAAATGCTGTAAAACCTGCCCGGTGAGGAAACTACAGGATTTATCGAGTAAACGTTCGCGTGAGTATAATGCGTGCTCCAGAGACAGGGTGTGTTTCTCCTTTCCTCCCTCATTTTATATCCTTCAACCCAGGCTAGGAAAACACTTTTAACTTCACTCTAGAAATATACGGTAACTTTTAAGAAGATAGGATAAAATGCGTCAAGTCTAAAAATGATATTAGACTTGCTTTTATTCTTAACACACTCAAAGATTTATGATATATAAATAAGTTTGCTTATTCTTTAAAACATATGACTATTTAACCGAACTTTAAGAGATTTGAAATTTTTATAAGAGATTCAAGAGTTTTAACCTCGGGTTTAACGAACTTTCAGTGGATTTTCAAGAATTTTAAGAGAATTAATGAGATTTAATGGGATTTTAAGTGATTTTGAAATATTTAACGATATTTTAAGAAATTTTAACTAATTTTAGGGACTATAATGTGATTTCACGAAATTTAAAGGAATTTCATGAGAGTTTGTGAGACTAAGTCGTTTTTTGACAGATTTAACAATATTTTGTGGAATTTTAAGTTATTTTAGGAATTTTATTGGATTTTCATTAATTTTAAGGGATTTAAAGAGATTTCATGGAATTTTAAAGAATTTGAATGGATTTAAGAATATTGATTAAAATTTTCAGAAATTTTAAGGGATTTCATGAAATTTCGTGGGATTTTAAGTAATTTCAATGGACTTTAGGGTGTTTTATTGGATTTTTAGGAATTTTAAGAGATTTCATGAAATCTTAAATAATTGTTAGGGATATAATGTGATTTTATGAGATTTCGTCGAACTTTAAGTAATTTTTTGAAGAATTTAACGATATTTTGTGAAATTTTAAGTAATTTTAGGAAGTTTTAAGAAATTTCAAGGGATTTCTCGCAATTTTATTAGATTTTTAGGTATTTTAAAGGTTTTAAAGAGATTTCATGGAATATTAAGTAATTTTAAGAAATATAATTCGATTTTATGAAATTTAAAGGAATTTGATGAGATTTCATGGGACTAAATAATTTTTTGAAGGATTTAACGATATTTTATGGAATTTTAAGTAGTTTTAGGAAGTTTTAAGGAGTTTCAAGGGATTTTACGTAATTTCATTGGATTTTCAGGTATTTTAAAGGATTTGAAGAGATTTCATGGAATTTTAAGTAATTTAAAAGAATATCGTATGTAATTTTACGAAATATGAATATAAAGCGAGTTTACGAAATGTAAAAGAATTTCACTAGATTTTCTAGAGTGTTAAATGGATTCTCAGAAATTTTATCACAGTTATTGAGATTCCTGAAATTGCAAGTTTTCATATGTATTTCAAAAATTAAAAATTCTAAATTATTTTGCATCCACTTGAAATCCCTTATAAGATTTTAAAATCCTCTGATGTTAAATTGTTTAGAATCCTCTGAATCTGTTTAGCAAAAGATGTGTAAAAACGATAAATTAATCGTATGGTTTTTCCCGGTCAAATTTTTTTTCCTCCGACCAATTTATAGTTGCTTTTTTGTGATTTTTTAAAAAAAGTCTGTTTTTCAATAAAATACAGAGAATTCCTGGTCCTAAATGAAAGTCCCGGTTTTTTGCCTATAAAATAAAATTCCCAGTTTCCCGGTCCGCTAGACACCCTGATAATTAATATAATTAATAATATAATTATAATTAAGATTTTATAAAATACTAGAAAAAGATCCCTTAACAAAAACAATTCGCACAAATTCCGAGATGATAAGACATTCCTCGTAACTAAAAAAATACAATGCGACTTCCTGAAATGATCTAACTCTGAAACTTTCTACTGCAGGTGATACATGGCATTCTAATAACGATGTATATCCCTCCCACAATTTTTTGCAAGTCTTGCAAAGTTTCTCGTCTTTATTACTACTTTAAAGTTTTACTGATTCGTTTAATTAAATCGCGGAGGAGGTATAAACTTCAGTGAAGGTAGTAAATTCTTATACGAGAACCTCGTCAAAGCTGTAAAGTTGGTACGTGCGACTCGTTTCGTCGTCGTTTACGTGCAATGTAAAGCTTCGTATAGAACGTTACTAGTCACTCTGAGGCTCGTAATGCTTCTTCGGAGGGCGAGACCAAACTATGCTATATATAAGTTCGCACCTTCCGTCACTCCTGTGTAAATGTAAGGTACATCTTTGCCTTTCCTTGATGGGCGCTTAATTAGAGATTTCTGGTGTCAAGATGAAATTCAAAACGATATTTGCAAAACTTTGCCTTCAAGAATTTCATGCTAAGTGCACTCCAATTCCAACAGTTAAGTAATTTCCGAGGCGAAAGTTGTCATTTTCGTCCATTTTATAAATTCTTTTCAAAGCAGCATCAAATTTAATTAACAAACTTACTCGAAAATGAAATTCTTGCTACAGAATTATCGTAATTAATTATTTAAGCGTTAAAATGGAAAATTAAGTTCTCAATTGCTTAAAGACAAAAAACAGGTCAGAAAAAACAATTCACGTTTTCATTTTGTGTGAAAGTGTGCCAAAAGTATTAAAATTGAAAAAGGTTTACCAAGAAACTTATTAAGGAAGGAATAAGTAAAGTATCTAATTAAATTCATTAATCCGGAATTAAAATTGTTTAAGTCTCTATTAAAAGACAATAATCAGGTAAAAAAAGTATTTTATGAAAGCAATTCATAGAAAGACTAATTGTACAAAACCTGTATCACTGATTTTCCTAGTAGTAAAAATTAGTAGTATCTAGAGAATGTTAATTATTATAATGACAAGTCCTGCAAATAACGAAATGAAAACTTGGATAATTACCTTCTTATAAGAAGGATACGTTTTACATTCGAGGTAATATTTAAAGTAATGTATTTACCTGAAACAGAGAAAGAAATTTTCATTAGTCATTAGTAAAAGTTTACGTGAAAAAAAAATTTTAAAGCATTTTTTATATGAAAAAGATTTTGTAGAAGTTTAAGAAATTTCAAGAGGTTTTCAAAAATTTTAAGAGATCTTTACGTATTTTAAAGAAATTAAATGTTTTTCATGGAATTAAAAAGAATTTTAAATGTCATTTAAGAATTTAAAGGAATTTGTACTTCTTTAAAGTGATTTTAAGGGATTTGATTGAAATTTTAAAGAATCTCACAAGATTTTAATGATTTATAAAAGATTTTCTAGAATATTATAGAATTTCAAGAAATTTAAAGAATTTAAAGAGGTCTTAACGTATTTTAATGGATTTTTGAAGTTTTTCGAGGAATTCTAAAGGATTTTCAGAAGCTTGTAAAATCCTTTAAAATTCCCCGAGAATAATCCCTTAAAATTTCTTAAAATATTTAAAAATTGCATTTACCTGAAACAGATAAAGAAATTTATATTAGTAAAGTTTACCTAAAAAAACAGAATTTAAGCAATATTACGGCTCAACATTTGAATAAAATTTTTTTTAGGAATTTTAAGAGATTTTATGAGATTTCAATGGGATTTTGAGTAATTTTGAAAAATTTACGCATAATATTGTGTAATTTCAAGGAATATCATGTAATTTTATAAAATTTACAAGAATTTCAAGTTCATGGGATTTTAAGTATTTTTTTGAAAGATTTAACGATATTTTGTGGAACTTTAGGTAATTTTAAGTAATTTTAGGAACTTTTAAGGAATTTTAAGTGATTTTACACAATTTCGTTTGATTTTCAGGTATTTTAATGCATTTAATAAAATTTCGCGGAATTTAAATAATTTTAAGGAATTTAATGAGATTTAACAATATTTATTAGGATTTTCAAAAATTTTAAGAGATTTCATGAAATTTCGTAGGATTTAAAATAATTTTATTGGATTTTCAGGAATTTTAAGAGACTTTATGAGATTTGGAGTAATTTTAGAAAATTTGAAATGTGTGATATCAATGGATTTTAAGAAATTTCATTCGATTTTCAGGAATTTTAAAAGAATTTCATATTCATGGCCTTTTAATTAATTTTTTGAAAGATTTCGTGATATTTTGTGCAATTTTAAATAATTTTCCAAACTTTTAAGGAATTTCAAAGGATTTAACGCAATTTCATTGAATTTTCAGGTATTTTTTAAATAAAAATTCCTTAAAACTCTTCCAAATTTCATAATTCCATCAAAAACTTTAAACTTCTCTAAAATACGTAAAAATCTCTTAAAATTTTGAAAAATTCCACAAAAATCTTTTAAAAATTATAATCTTTTAAAAACCTCATGAAATCTTTTAAAATTCTACGAGAATATTAATAATCCCATAGAATTTCTTAAAATATTTAAAGAAATGCATCAACCTGAAACAGAAAAAGAAATTATCATTAGTAAACTTATTTACGTAAACAAAACAGAATTTAAGCAATATTATGGCTCAACATTTAAATAAATTTCGTCCAATGATGTTCTAATCTCATCACTTTCTAAAAAGGTCCCCTTATTATAAAATTAGATTGAAGTGATCGACTGACCATCCAATCGACTAAGAGATGTTCCTGGTACCGATTAGCATAAATAGAAAATTCTTTGAATAAGTAGTCACGTCTGACTAAATAGATTCCTCGATCACTGAGCAACTACCGTATTTTACTTAGGGGTGGGAAAACCTTGAAGGGAGGTGAGAGAGTCAATTGGCTCATGCCATTTTGAGCACTTACAAGAAACTCTCCTAATTGCGAAGGGGCAAGAAGTTTCCAGTTGCAATTTTCAATTTTCAGGATGGATTAGGGCTTCGTTCCAATTTTCCAAATGAAGAAAATTTAATCAATAAGTCGATTATAACAATAATTCAATTTATAACTGAAAATCACTGCTCTATTTTCAATAATCTTTTGTATTATTTTATTAATTAATTATTTTATTATTATTGGGAACAAATTTCAATTTCGTATTGAATCAATGCGTATATATTAAAATTCAATTCGTATCCGTATATATTATAGAATTAATAGAACTGAGGTTTTTGATGAAGTAAATAAATTGAAAAGTAATAAACGTATCAATTATTCCCCAAGTTTTTCCAAACAAACGTATGGATTATGAGTCAATTGCAGACACGCGTATAGGAATATCCGGACCACTGAATTCTGTCCACAATGAAGTTGCTCTTGTCGCCTGATGGTGATCACTGTTTATTATACATTTAACGAATAAACAACGAATCGAATCAAATACGAGGAATGTAGACGATGCCGTGTCACGATTCGCAATACGCATCAAATCCCGTACCTTAATCAGCCAGAATTATGGTTCGTCATGTAGCAGTTTTAATGATTAAGCTAACTTCATATGGTCGCAGTTGTATGCGAGATATGAAAAAAAAAATTTAATAAATGGAATTGTTGGCCTTAAAAGGATTTACAAATTTTCTATTGACAATTTTTTGATAGGGACTGTAGTATCAATTTTTGGTACAATTAAAAAGTTGCAGAGAAGTAAGAGTTATTATTATTAACACACGAAATGAAATTTTCAATGCAGATCTTCAAGTATTGTACCCACATCAAAAATATAATTTCCATGTGGAATGGTAGTCGATGCAATTAATTCACTGAAAAAAAAATATTCATGTTTTCAATTTCACGAGACTCCATCGTGGTTTCAATATTCGCAAGAGCAAAACCTGTTATTTTCACACAGTTCATGAAACTAACGGTACTCAATGTACACACGTGTAATTAATTTTTTATATGTTTAGTTTCACTCTTTGAAAGAATTTGTCTTTTTGTGTATATCTTTCAAATGAAAGTTTCGAATAATGTTTTTCATACTATGATCTCTTTTGATATATGTATATGTGTTTTTACGATATTTGTGTAATAAAAAGCGATTTTTTGTACCTTTCGGGGAATATTAAGAGAGGAAAAAAACGAAAGTGGCCATAGTTTACTTTTGTCGCAACTGTTCCAATTTCGCAGTTACATATACATCAACACAGAGATATATACCCAACAATTATGTGATATACAATAAATGTTGGATTTTCTGCATAATTTTTTTTTTTTGATGTAATTTTTTTTAAATTTCGTACAATTTCACTTTAGATGTTTTGAAATATTAAATCACTTCAAATCATTTAAAATTAGTAAAAATCTGTAAATTAACAACCTCGAACATCTCTTACAATTGAAATTTCTTGAAAAACCTAGAAACATCTTAAAATTTCACGAAATCCTTTCAAATTTATTAATATATCATGAAATCGTTTCGATTTTTACTAATCTTTTCTAAGTACCTCAAAATCATTTGAAATACTTTAAATTCCACGAAAAACTTGAAAATCTTTGAAAAATCATAAAAATCTCTTAAAATTTCTTGTAATCCTTCACAATTACATAAAATTACTCAAAATCTCATGAAATCTTATAAAATCTCTTAAAATTCATGAAAATCCAATGAAATTATTTTAAATTCCACGAAATTTCATGAAATCTCGTAAAATTTTTGAAAATCCCAATAAATATTGTTAAATCTCATTAAATTCCTTAAAATTATTTAAATTCCACGAAATCTTATTAAATGCTTTAAAATACTTGAAAATCTAACGAAATTGTGTAAAATCACTTAAGATACCTTAAAAATTTCTAAAATTACTTAAAATTCCATAAACATGAAATTCTTGTAAATTTCATAAAATTACATGATATTCCTTAAAATTACACAATATTATGCGTAAATTTTTCAAAATTACTCAAAATCCCATTGAAATTTCATAAAATCTCTTAAAATTCCTAAAAGAATTTTATTTAAATGTTGAGCCGTAATATTGCTTAAATTCTGTTTTTTTTTAGGTAAACTTTTCTAATAAAAATATCTTTATCTGTTTTAGGTAAATGCATTTCTTTAAATATTTAAAGAAATTTTAAGGGATTATAAATATTCTCGTGGAATTTTAAAACATTTTACAAGCTTCTGAAAATCCTTTAAAATTCCAGAAAAAACTTTTAAAATACGTTAAGACCTCTTTAAATTCTTGAAATTCTATAATATCCTAGAGAATCTTTTATAAATCATAAAAATCTTGTGAGATTCTTTATAATTTCAATCAAATCCCTTAAAATCACTTTAAGATAATAAAAATTTCCTAAAATTCTTACAGGCCTTTTAAAATCCTTCTAAAGTCCACGAGAATATTTATAATCCCATAAAATCTCTTAAAATCCTCACAGCTTTCTGAAATCCCTTTATAATTCTAAGCAAAAATGTTAATTCCTTTAAAATACGTAAAAATCTCTTCAATGTTTTTCAAAACTCTCTAAAATTCTGCAAAATTTAAAAAAAACAATACAAAATTTCGTGAAATCTTTTAATATTCCACGAGGAACATTAAAATACCTTAAAATAACTTTAAAAAGTCAAAATTTCTTATAGTTTATAAAAGATTTTTAAAATCGTTTAAAATTCCTTCAAGTTCTTTGAATTCTCTAAAATTCCTTAAAAAGTCTCTCAAAATTCCATTAAGTCGTTTAAAGTTCAACTAAACCTTTTAAATATTATACAAATCTCTTGTAATCCGTTTAAATTCCTAGAAATCTCTTAAAATCCTTTAAAATTATTGAAAATGTCTGGAAATTATTAGAAACCTAGAAAATTTCAAAGAATACTTGGAAATTATTTATAATCCTTGGAAATTCTTGGATAGTTACTAAAATTTTTTAAATAAACTATAAAAGTTATAATGTTAAACATAATGTCTTTTAAGTAAAATCTCAGAGTAATATTACATTTCTCAAGGGAATTCAACTAAAACTCCTAATTTCAAAAAGAAAAAATATTTCACGAGGGAGTAAAAGTACGCATTCTTACGTATACATTTTCTTGCGCATATATGCATCCGCCGCTGTGGATGGCTGAGTATAATCCACATATTTCGCGATTCTAGCATGAAAGCGTATACATACACTCTATTTTCGTTATTATACCTGAGACAATAAACTAGCAGTTGATGATAGCTTCTATAAGGCCACAACGCTCTCTTCCTCTACAAAATCACCATAATATCTTCTCCAGGAAGCTTATTTAATTTTTTTAAAAGGAAGATACATATAAAGAATGTAAATAAGAAATAACTAATCATTGTATGTTACTTTAACTATTGCAGACAAATAGACGTATATATCCTCATCTAGATAAAATTAACATGGAAAATTGATAGAATTTTTTAAAGTTTGCCAGCTTATAACTCGATCCATCATTAGGAATATTTCCTATTTCATTCGGAATTTTTTCTCACAACATTCCAAAATTTTCTCTACTACAATTAATTAATTAATTATTTCAGAATGCATTATTACTGCAAATAATTGAGTGACTTAAACTGAAGAGAGAAATTGAGAAGAAAGAAATTGAAGAAATTGAGAACTGTATTGCAGTCTTAGAATTGGATATGAATAATCAATTTATTTAATTTATTAGCTTAGCTTCATGAACGAGCCCCTGAAGGGGCGTTAATTCCCTCAAATCAAACCGTTTACTCAACACGATCTATCGAATCGGATTTATTGAGAACGGTCGAGCCTATATAGAAAAGCGAGTTCCCTCCTCTTGAAAGATCTGAATCAGCTTCTTATACAGAAAGAGAATGTAAGGTTGTAACGTATTTCGCGCAATGGGTCGAGTTCTGCATGCTTCGTGACGTAATGTGAATTACTAGCTACGTATACTTAATTTTTTTTTATTTTCCAGAGAGGTAAAGAAAGAATTGGCTCAGCACTGCACTAACAGGTACTTGGTAAAGACTAAAGTCAAGGTGGTGTGTGTAAGTGTGCGAAAGGCGTCGCTCTACTTACGCGCAAGGACTTAAAGACGTCCATTGCCAAATAATTGAATTCTGTACATTCTTAATACATTTCTTATTCTTTTGACTTTCAGACAAAACCCAGACAGAAAAGTATTAAAAATGCGAACAAATTTTCAGTAAAAATACTATTGAAATTTTAACGAAAGATTTTGTCTAATATCATTTTAAGTCTTTTGAAATTTAAATCAGTTCAAAACACTTAAAATTTGTAAAAATCTTTCAAATTTACGACAACCTTGGAAATTTCGTAAAATTTATTAAAATTCCTTCAATTAAAATTCCAGGAACTTCTAAACTTTCCTTAAAATTCGAAGAAATCCCTTCAAATTAGTTGATATTTCATAAAAATCCTTAAGGCTTAATGGGTTTCCTTTTTTGACCATCGATTCCGTGAAAGTTACGGGAATACATACCTGCAACAAAAAAAATAAGTTTAATTAGATTTAATTGTTTTAGAATTCCACAAAATCAATTCAAATCCTTTGAATTCTTCAAAAAATTTCCAAATCTTTAATAATTCCTAAAAATTTCTTAAAATTTCCTACAATCCTTCAAAATTTCACTAAATCTTTTTTTAATATTTTGAAATATTACCAAATTCCATGAGGAATTTTAATATCTCTTAAATTACGTCAAAATCTCTTCAAATTATTGCAAACTTAATGAAATTTCTTTAAATTTGTTGAAATCTTTTGAAATTCCTGGAAACATATTCAAATTCCATAAAATTTAAATATAATATTTAAAATCCTATAAAATATCATAAAATTTATAAAAACTATTAAAATTCCATGAAATCCTACGATGAAATTTTACGATCCTTTTGGTAAAAATCATAAAAATTTCATAAAATCCTACAAGGAATATTTAAATTTCTAAAAATCATTTTAAAAATCTCACGAAAACCTACAAAATCCCTTATAAATCCACAAAAACCATTAAAATCATGAATTTCTTGAAATCAAAGTTAAAATTCGCAAAAATCTCTTATAATTCTTAGAAATCGTATCAAATTGCATGAAATCTTTAAAAATTCCACTAGAATATTTATAACGATTTAAAATTTCTTGAAATACTTCTAAGTTTCTTAAGGGCATGTGTTACTTACCATATGAGTAAATTTTTAAACCCGTTTTTTTTTCTACAATTTTTACATTTTCAAAAAAATTGTAGTCAACATCCGTCCGTGTTCACGTTCTTGACGGATGTTGACTATAATTTTTTTGAAAATGTAAGAATTGTGGAAAAAAAACCGGGTTTAAGAACTTGCTCATATGGTAAGTAACACATGCCCTTAAAATCCTTTATAATTCCATGAAAAACATTTAAATCCTTTAAAATACATAAAAATGTTTTCAAATTTGGTAAAATTCCACAAAATGTTTTAAAAATCATAAAAATGTCATGAAATCCTTTAAATTCCTAAAAATCTCTCAAAATCCCTTAAAATTATGCAAAATCTGTTGAATCATCAGAAACCCAGATAATTTCGAAAAATGCCTGGAAATTCCTAATAATCCTTCGAAATTCTTGGAAAACTTCTAAAATCTGTTAAATAAACTATAAAATATACATAGGCAATGAGACAACAATAACATAGCATAAATGTAAATTTCTATTTTCTCTGTCATTTTCCTGACTTTTTTTCTTTTCTTTTTTTTTTTTATTTAAAATAAAAATTCTTGTAAAGTGCAGTACTTCAAGAAAAATAAATTTCAATGAGAAGATCATCGGGCACTGATACATTTTCTGTCATTTCCAAAAATATCAGCGTATCTTCTTTAGTTTAACTAATTTTTACGTTAAATTGAAAAATTCTGATATAAACTGGATCAAGTATGAAAAAATTATGAGAAAATAAGTATGAGAAAATTTTACTTGTATTCACACAAAAAACGAATAATCTGAATATATGAAGAGTGGTATATGCGACTAACCACCTCACTTTCTGTTTCAGCTATCGGCCTTCGATCGGCAACGAACTCCTCTCTGTCGTGAAAACGACTCTTGTACCCCACAATTCATTCTCGTACTGGTTCACTTTCTGCAACAGCTCGAGTTCACTCTCGAACCAGACAGTATTATGCATGCTTTCCTTCTATGAAATTTCAACGGGCCGTTATTTGTATTTTAATCCATACTTGTCCAGTCATTCATAATAAAACTCGAGGGTTCAGAACACTTTACAAATAATTCATAATTGTGGTTTGTTTTCAAAACAAAATGTACAAATTTAATGTGGTTTCAATTCTGAATGTTCAAATGAACGAGTTTTTATATTTTGAGAGATTTTTACGTATTTTAAAGGATTGAAAAGTTTTTTATGGAAGATTTTAAGAAACTTGGAAGAGTTTTACAAAATTTTAAGGGATTATAAATATTCTCGTGGAATTTTAAAGGCTTGTAAGAATTTTAAGAAATTTTGATTACCTTAAATTATTGATTTTAATGAATTTAAATGTTGTTCATGGAATTTTAAAGGATTTCACAAAATTTTTATAATTTATAAAAGATTTTGTAGAATTTTATAATAACTCTTTTCAATTTTTGAAAATTTAGAAATTTTTTAAAAAATAATTTTATTCCAATAAAAGAGATAAAAGATTGTCAAAAATCAATTTGCATCCAAATGTAGATAATTATAATATTGTAATAGGAAAATACCTAGAAATTCTTTTAAAATGCCATGAAATCTCTTTAAAAACATTCAAAATCCTTAAAAATCCAAAATATCCCATTAAATTTCGTGACATCTTTTCAATTTCTTAAAATTACTCAAAATCCTCTAAAATATTCTTAAACAAAGACTTGAATAACAAATTTTCAATCATTTTTAATTACTTAAAAACATTTATAATGTTTCCCATATTCGTCCATACAAAATTAATGTTAACGCAAATTAATTAATGTTTTAACACTGTTTATAGTTTAAAATACAATCAATACAAAAATACGTTCATCTGAACGTTCAAAACTTAAACCGCATCAAATTTATTTCAAAATATTTTGCATGAATCAAACAAATATATTTGTAAATCACTTATCGTTCTCAACCTAAATTCTCCAATAATGGTGACAATTTCATAATGAGATGGAACAACAATTATTATATAAAATTAACAACGAGAATGAAATAAAATTGAAATAAAAATGTTGGATTACTACTGCAGAATAAATGTACAGAATGAAGATGAGTGCTACTAAAAGTTTTTTGTACTAAAGTACTAAAAACTAAAGGCAAACTAAAAAAAACTGTTAAATTAAAACCTACTTATTTGCAGTTAATTATATAATAGTATATAATTACATGATGGTTCGATCTGCTCTATTTAAGAATTAGTCACAGTTCGTTAAGCTTAAAATTGCGTTCGCACAAGAAACAAAAAGAAGCAGAAAGCGTGAAAAATAATCCTAAAAAACATAATAATTGTTTCAGGAAAAAGATTCGTTTAACAATAAAAAAGTCCACGAACTCCTCGAATGCGTGTTTGACCATTTGAACCAATCAAAATAGAATAACCAGAAAATGAAGTAATTCGTCAAACAGAGTCTGAAACTTTAAAAAAAAACAGGATGCAGTAATTGTTTTTCAAAAAAGGAGACTTCGCAATCTATCTCTTTTGCATGTCAAACAAATCTGAAACTAAATCAAGAACGCTCTCGTTTCGAAGGGCCTCATATAAAAAAAAAAATATACATAAAAAAAATTCAATAACGGACAATGCATACAGTGAGAGCAGAAAAAATAGGAGATTTTCATGCTTTCGTTAGAGAAACAAGAGAGAAGTAATCCGACGAATGATTGGCGCGAGAACGCACAAAGCGAGTCAATTTTTGTGTGGATCAACTTTAACCTGACAAATGTATACCGAGGAGGGAAAGAGGGTAGAAGGCAATAGACATATGGGTATTTGTGTGTGTGTGTATATATAGAAGGTATACGTCAAATAATAGAAACCTCGAGACACGCAAAGCGTCGAATTCGTTTGAATTTATCCGTCACGCTCAAATCCGTTTTCAGCTCAGCTAAAAAGCAAAATCAAATATTGCACTGCAACCATTAAAAATGGAGTGTAAACTTGGGAATAAAGGGACAGGGAGAGAAATTATTAGACCTGGTATTTTAAGAGCCATATAAACGGATAGAGAGTGGACAGTAAAATTTATGCGAATGCGTGACGATTCGACGTTTTTCGATTCAAAATCACCACAAAGCCCGGGTTCTAAAATCACGTGATTTTGGACAACAGCTTGCCGCAATATCACGCACTATAGGAAATGTTTACTGACATAAACTCGTGTCAGGCTTTGTGTTTGTAAATGTTTGATTATTGCTCTCATTATATTCAATTTTAGAAAATAAATAATATACAGTATTATTAAATTAATTTATATTTTTTATATTCTATAATAAAAAGATGATTGAGTCGAAGTCGAAATATCGTAACGCCTATTCCGTATTCGTCACCCAGAAAACAGTTTCTTTGAACCAAAGAAATTTTATTTGATTCAAATTTTAAGGGTTTTGAAAAGAGTGTAAATTTTTTAAGGGTTTTCAAGAAATTTTTCGATTTTTAAAAAATGTGGAATTTTTATGGATTTGCTGGAGTTTTATGAGATTTCTAATAATTTACATAAAAGTATTTCAAGAGACTTTTTTGATTTTTAAAAGATTTTGAGAAATTTTAAAGGATTTCATGGAATTTGATAAGATATCTAATAATTTTAAGGGATTCTAAATGTGATGGAATTTCAAGAGGTTTCTAGGAATTTTTAGAGATTTTCACTAATTTTAAAATGGATTTCAAGAGATTAATGATTTTGAAGGTTTTTATGTACATTTTTAACGCTTTTTAAGTAATTTTTTGCGAAACTCAAGCGATTTTTAGGATATTAAAACAATTTTGTAAAATTGTATGGGATTTTAGGATATTTCGTGAAATTTTAAGGGATTTTAAAAGCTTTAAATTTCGTAAAATTCTCGTTAAATTATTTTAAATTCTTAAAAATCCAATGAAATCTCACGAAATTTATGAAAATTAAAGTCCTTAAAATTAAAAATCTTATGAAATTCCTTCAAGTTTCAAAAAATCACTTAATAATCTTTAAAATTACTTTAAATTCTAAGAAATCTCATTAAATTTTTTAAAACTTTTGAAAATCCAATTAAGTCTCATAAATCGCTTTAAATACCTTAAGTCCTTAAAGATACTTAATATTCAATAAAGTATGATAAAACACCTTGCAACTATTTAGAATTCCATGAAATTCCGTGAAATCCCTTGAATCTCTTAAAAGTCTTAAAAGTTGTTTAATATCCATACAATATCTTGAAATCCCTTTAAAATTCCTCAAATTCACGTGAAATTCCTTTAAATTTCGTAAAAACCTCTTAAAAAATTCCTTAAAATTATTTAAAATCCCATAAAATCACAGAAAATTCCTTAAAAAAACTAAAAATCCAGTAAAATTTCGTAAAATTCCTTAAAATCTTTTTAAATTTCTTCAAATTACTTGGAATTCCACAAAATATTGTGGAAACCCTTAAAATTACTCAAAATTCCATGAAATTTCTTAAAACGCCTTAAAATCTTTTCGAATTCCTCAAATTATTTTAAATTCTACAAAATATCATCAAAATTCTTTAAATTACTTTATAATCCCATATAATCCAATCAAATCCCTTAAAGTTACTTAAAATCCCTTGAAATCTCAAAAAAAATCTCTAAAATTACTCAAAATTCTATGAAATTTCGTTACATTTTATTAAATTCTTGAAAATCCAATAAAATCTCACCAAATCCCTTAACCCATTAACGTCCAGTCGGACACATTTTGTACACCTCTCTTCCCGCGCTCACAGCTATTGCATTTCGACCAAAAAAAAATCTAAAAAATGTATACTTATAGGTTGAAGTGTGCTCTTTCCGGTGGTATCACTCAAATTCTCGAAGAAAATTTTTGTTTGTTCGAAAAATGCAGTTTGAAACAAAAAAAAACATGATTTTCGAAGGATTTTTTTTTTTTAAATCGAGTTTTCAAAGATTTACAGGCATGGAATCATCTTGGAACCGGTCTAGATCGTGGACGCGATGTCTGAATTTAAAGAATATGAGGTTGTGAAGTTATTTTGAACAATTAGAAACTTCAAAATGGCGCCCGAATTGTAAAATTTTTGCCAGGAAATTCATGAATTTTTTTCTCAGAAACGAAGCACTTTAAAAAAAAATTATAAAGAACAAAAAGTGCCTATAATTGATCAAAGAATACACCTGAATTTTTCCAAAACGATTTGAGTAATTTTTTGGTTTTGTTAATTGCTAATTTTTTATAAATAGAAAAAATCGCTCCAATCGTTTTGAAAAAATTCAAGGGTGTTCCTTGTTCAATTCTAAGCACTTTTTGTTCTTTGTAATTTTTTAGTAAAGTCCTTCGTTTTTGAAAAAAAAAATCGAAAATAATTGGAATTTTTCCAAAATGCTGACATTTTGGAATTTTTTTCTCAGAAACGAAGCATTTTACGAGAAAATTACTAAGAACAAGAATTTTTTAGAATTAGCATAAGAATACACCAGAATTTTTTCAAAACGATTCAAGTGATGTTTTTCGTTTTGCAAATTGCAAATTTTTGATAAATTGCAAAAATCGCTCGAATCGTTTTGTAAAAATTCAGGTGTATTCTTTGATCAATTATAAGCACTTTTTGTTCTTTATAATTTTTTTTTAAAGTGATTCGTTTCAGAGAAAAAAATTCATGAATTTTCTGGCAAAAATTTTGCAATTCGGGCGCCATTTTGAAGTTTCTAATTGTTCAAAATAACTTCACAACCTCATATTCTTTAAATTCAGACACCGCGTCCACGATCTAGACCGGTTCCAAGATGATTCCATGCCTGTAAATCTTTGAAAACTCGATTTAAAAAAAAAAATTCCTTCGAAAATCATACTTTTTTTTGTTTCAAACTGCATTTTTCCAACAAACAAAAATTTTTTTCGATAATTTGAGTTATACCACCGGAAAGAGCACACTTCAAACTATAAGTGTACATTTTTTAGATTTTTTTTCTTGGTCGAAATGCAATAGCTGTGAGCGCGGGAAGAGAGGTGTAAAAAATGTGTCCGACTGGACGTTAATGGGTTAAGATATCTAATAATTTTAAGGGATTTTGAATGTGAAGGTATTTCAAGAGGTTGCTAGAAATATTTTGAGATTTTCACTAATTTTAACATGAATTTCAAGAGATTAATTATTTTGAAGGTTTTTATATGCATTTTTGACGACTTTTAAGGGATTTTTACGAAATTCAGGAGATTTTTAGGATATTAAAACGATTTTGTAGAATTGTATGGGATTTTAGGATATTTCGTGAAATTTTTAGGGATTTTAAAAGTTCTGTAAAACGTTTATGAGGTTTTAAGGAATTTGAAATATTATCCTGAAATTTTTTCAGATTTCTTTGTAATATTTTTAAGGTATATAAAAGATATAAAGAGATTTTAAATGTTACCGTAAAATTTTAAGAATTTTTCTGGGAATTTTAAAAGATTTTAAAGTTTGTCATGGAATTTCAAAAGGTTTCTAGGAATTTTTAGAGATTCGTACGAAGTTTAACATGAATTTCAAGAGATTAGAGAAATAAAATAAAAATTATACAATATTGAAAAAGAATGTAAATGCGCGCGCGGAGCGCGTTCGTTCTTTTTTTAGAAAATAAATAATCTGCGAATCATTGCTTGCTAATCAAAATAAACATATATATTAGATAAAAATGTATATTTCATTTGAAATTGATTAGAAATTACATTCTTATTCTGGATAAAAAGGTATTTATATTTTTTGAGGCAGGAAATTAACTTCCGTAATAAACTCTCTTTGCTGAGAATTAGTTTATATCGTGTGCATCGAGTACATGATTGGCACGCCCACTTTGTAAATGATCTAAGGTTAGTGCTCAATTGATTTATTGAGAAACGAGATGCGATAAGGAACTGAGAAAAGCAGCTGTACTAAAGAAAGTTTCCGATGGTGTCTAATCGACAAGGTATCTAGTTCGGATAAATAAATCAACGTTAAAAATTTCAGATCTATATGAGAAGGTACAAATAATTTCACTCAAACGGGAAAGTTCATTTGAGGAAAAAATAGAAGGAAATCAATTTAATAATGGAATAATAATATTTCAAATTAAATGAATGAAAGACTGATTATAAAAGATGAGTGGTTTTGTCAGAGTTTTAATTTAAATTACGATTCAGACCCTCGAAATACGATAGTATAAATAGCGTTGAATATTATAGTTAATTTTAAAATGCACTTATAATGGCGACAGATTTGTATTACTCAAGATATTTTTATTTAATCCGGTAATTGAGGAAATCCGTTATTGAAAATACTTTACATTTTACAGAATAAACAACTATATAAAAATTATCTTAAATTTCATTGAGTTATGAGAATATTTATAAGTATTGGGAAAAATGTCCACAGATTAAATTTTAAAATGTATTTTACCTGATTTCAAATAAATAAAATATAAATATAGAATTATGTACTTTAATATTTGTTTTGTGACAATTAGATTCACATTTAAAGCAGTATTTTAAATGAATAACAAATTATCTCGACGATTTGCAGTCCAGATGCGGTTTTTACAGCATTAATTTTTTACACCTGCAGGGGCTTAAACGGAATTTAAAAACAACACAAATGCAAGATTCGATCGAGCGAAAAGCCTCGTGTCATTTGCATACGCACGTTGAATCACGCAATCACGTACACATGTTTAGTTACACATATGTAAGGAATTAAGCTGTAATAATAGCTCGAAAATCCGAGAAACAGATCTGCAATTTCTTTTTTAGGGTCCATTCTGTAACACCATTTAAATCGAATTTGGAATCCAACAATTTTAGGCTCTTCAAATAAACATTTTTTTCAATTTTAAGGCAATGACATTTGATTATATAAAATTTTAAAAAATTTCCAGAGATTTAAAGGGATTTTTCGAAATTTATTAAACTTTTTGAGATATTAAGGAATTTCACGCCATTTCAATGAATTTTAGGGAATTTCGAAGTATTTTAGGAAATTTAATAATATTTTAAAAGGTTTCACAATATTATACCGGATTTTGAATAATTGTAAAAAAGTCTAAAGGATGTCACGAAATTTAATGGAATATTAAACAAACTTTTTTTAAAATCCTACAAATTAAAAAAAATTAAGAAATACTTATTGGAACACTTATTGGAATTTATTTAAAGTTCAAAAAATCAGATCAAAATGATACGCATGGTTTAAAGAAAAGGGGGCGTGAACAAGTGGAAGGCGTGGCAAAAGCGGGCGGGGCTTAAAGAAAATAGGGCGTGGTTAATCCATAAGCGGGCGTGGTCTGATAAAGAGGAGCGTATCTAAAATTAATGGGCGTAGTTTATTACCCGCCCATCCATTAGACACGCCTCTTTTCTTTAAACCACGCCCACCCATTCACTAAACACGTCCTATTCATCAAACCACGCCCATCTGTTCATTACACGTCCCTTCTTTAAAAACGCCTATCTGCTCATTGGCCACACCCCCTTAAAATTCCTAAAACTCAGATTATAGGATCCCACGGGATTTAACCTTCTTCGATCACTTTTTAAAATATTCCGAATCTTCTAACCGGAATATTCCAAGAATATTCATCAAAACATTCACGCTGTACGAATATAAATATTCCTTTATAAATGAAAAGGAACTTAATATTCTTTTTAGCCACCCTAATATGCACGAATACAATTTCCACAGAAATTTCAAATTTCCCGTCTAACAACAGAATCCTTGATCAAAGGAATGTGAACCGCGATTTTAATTCCAAACGAAAACGATGCATACTGCATCCATCTCTCGTTAATAATATAATGCATTTCACAAAGCTCGAGGTTCACCACATTACTATTGATAGCAGTGAATACAACTTAAAATAATCCTCTTTCACTCACCCTCTGTTTGAATAAATTTTCAATTCCCCAAATCCAAATCGCTCATTCAACTTTCTTAATAGAAGAAACACGAAAGTACTCCAGTTCAATCTCCATACCACATATTTCGTTGGTATAAGGTATAATCCACCTGCCAAGGTCGTCACTGGGCATATGTTTTTTACATGCAAACAAATTGGTAAAGATAATTAAATTTATAATCCTCTTTCGGTCTGGATCTCCACTCTCATCTCGAAAGGGAATCAGAGCCCGTGTTTAGCGGTGCGTTCTAAATAAGTTTAAATTCGTCGAACGTGTTGCGTATCGTATCCACTGTTCAGTTTATACCGCAAAACGTAACCAGGAAAAGCAGAATATTGTCGAGAGCTATTCCAGATAAACAACGCATGCAAGAGGGTGGAAGCGCAAGCACGATTGTCAGACCGAGCGAAGGTCGTTCGATGTTGCTGAGGGTTGAAAGGGCAAAGGGAGAGGGTAGTTTGACACGGAGCGCCATATAATCAACGAGATACCGTATTTATGGTTGAAAGCCATTCTCCATCCTGAATCTAGCTGACGTTCATTCCTCATTCCTACGTTCTGCGCTGCACAGAGCTATTAAATTTGGAAACTGTATACCAACCTGTGTTACCAGCCACCATCGCTCCGAGTCACCCGGGTTTTATAAACGCATCAAAGTTGATGGTGAAACAGTAAAACGGACGAGCCATCCACACCCGACACGCTCTTGTAATTCAAGGGAGGTCGATGACTTCCTCTGTCCTCAAATTCATTCTGTATTCACGCTCAAATTTCTCTAATCAGATGTTTGCTGCACAAACACCGACAAAGCGATACCCTCAAAATATAAAAATAGCCGTAAATGCAGTTTGGATGTCACCTGGCCTTTTTTAGTGTCTACAAGAAAGAAAGTGCGCTCCGCGCGGGGATTTACCTTCTTTTGCAATATTATATGATTTATTATATTTTATTTGTCTAATCTCTTGAAATGTATGTTAAACTTTGTAAAAAATGTCTAAAAATTCCAAGAAACCTTTGAAAACCTGTGAAATCGCTTAAAATTCGTTAAAATCTTTTAACATTTTAAGAAATTTCTTGAGATTCTTTTAAATTCAATGATAACAATTCAAATCTCTTTTATATCCTTTCAAATCCATTAAAAGTATTAGAAATACTTTTAATTCCATGAAACCCTTAAAAATTCGAGAACAATTTTTAAACTAATTAAGCTTCTAAAATCCTCGTTAAAATTCATGAAAATCTCGAAAAATTTTTAGAATCATCTAAATATCAGAAAAATCTCTCGAAATCACTTAAAATTATTAGAAATCTCAAACAATTCCTTAAAATTTCACGATAATATTTAATATTTTTCTAAACCTCATAAGACGCTTACAAAGCTTTTAAAATCCCTTAAAATTTCACGTAATATCCTAAAATCTCATACAATTCTACAAAATCGTTTTAATATGCTAAAAATCTCTTGAATTTCGTAAAAATTACTTAAAAATCGTGAAATTCCTTCACATTTAGAATCCCTTAAAATTATTAGATATCTTAAGAGATTTGGTGAGATTTTATTGGATTTTCAAGAATTTAATTAAATTTAACGACGTTTCACAGAATTTTGATTAATTTTAGAGATTTAATGAGATATCAAGGGATTTTAAATAAGTTTAAGGGATTTCATTGGATTTTATGGGATTATAAAGTAATTTTAAAAGTGTTGATAATATTTTGTAGAATTTCAAGTAATTTGAGGAATTTTAAAAGATTTTAAATCATTTTAGGAAATTTCATGTAATTTTGATATTTTGTAGAATTACAAGTAATTTGAAGAAATTTTAAAAGATTTTACGGTATTTTACGAAATATTATTGGATTTTCAGGTATTTTAAGTAATTTTATGGAATTTTTACGAAATATAAAGGAATTTCACAAGATTTTATGAATTGTAAAAGAAATTTCAAGATATTGTATGGGATATTAAATAATTTTCAAGACTTAAGAGATTCAAGGGATTTCACGGAATTTCATGGAATTTTAAATATTTGCAAGGTATTTTATGATATTTTATGGGATATTAAGTTACTTTATGGACTTAAGGTATTTAAAGGGATTTTACGAGACTTCATTGGATTTTTAAGAGTTTTAAAGAATTTAATGAGATTTCTTAGAATTCTGAGTCATTTTAAAGATTATTAAGTGATTTTTTGAAACCATACAATTTTACAAAATTGTTTTAATATCCTAAAATTCTCTTGAATTTCGTAAAAATTACTTAAAAATCATTGAAACTGCCCATAAAAAACATCAAAATCATTAATCTCTTGAAATCCATTTTAAAATTATTAGTGAATATCTCTAAAAATTTCTAGCAACCTCTTCAAATTCTTTCACATTTAAAACCCCTTAAAATTATTAGATATCTTATCAAATTCCATGAAATCCTTTTAAATTTCTCAAAATCTTTTAAAAATAAGAAAAATCTCTTGAAATATTTTTATGTAAATTATTAGAAATCTCACAAAACTCCATCCAATCCATAAAAATTCCAAAATAAAAATTCGAAAACCTTCGAAATCTTTTTAAATTCTACAAAATATTTTAATAATCATAAAAAAGCTTTTGAAATTGCTCAATAAAATTCCCTATAAAATTTTAAATCCCATAAAATACACATTTTAAAAGTCATAAAAGTACCCTGAAGTCCAATTGAAATCTGATCAAAGTCGTAAAAAATTCTAAAAATTCCCAGAAACTTCTTGAAATTCTTTAAAGTTTTACAATAATATTTAAAATCCCATTATCTCCCATGAAATCTTTAAAAATTTCATAAAATTCCCTTAAAATTCCTATATTTTCAATGTATTTCGAGTTTAAACTCGTGACAAAATGATTATTAACGGAACCAAATTCAATTCATTGGTTGAATTTACGATTCGGCAAGTATCGATTGTCGAAAATCACTATCGATACTTACACAACGAATCAGAAGTGCGGAATAGGCGTTACTTTGACTCAATCATCTTTTTAGAATAGAAGATAGATACATCCAGAAGAGTCTTTGATTCCAGAGTACATAATGAATTCTTGGCTTACCTGTAACAGAAAAAATACAATTCATTAATATTAATTTCATAAATTCCCTCGTTTATGAACGAAACAAAATTTACAACTAAATAACGTTCTTTACAAAACTGCAACTTTTTGCCAAATGCGATATACCTTTTTTTTATACTTGTTCCAGAATTTTCTTACGCTTTACTTCTCTGGTTTATTCAGAATAATATTTATTTTCCTCTACTTGTAAAAATCTTTATTTAATTTTGTTACAATTACAATTAAAAAAAAAACAATTAAGCACTCTCAAAAAAATTCCCTGACTCAAAAAAATCCCCTAATATTTCCAGGTTTTCCAGGATGTGGTTACACACCCTGTTTTTCCTCTTAATCCCTTTGGGTATATTCTGATTCGTACACGTTGCAACTTCTCTGAATTTAGACGTCAAAGGAATTCTCTCTCGAATCTTGTGCTGTTACATTCAAGAATGAATGCACGACTTTATCGTGAGTTGGACTATTATTCGAATACTCTGAGAAGGTTGGATCCCAGAAACAACATGAACTGTGCTTTGCTGCATGGAATCGAGAGGATGAAGAGTAAGGGGCAATAGTGGTGGAAAAGGGGTGAGGGGGAGGGGGTAGGACGCACCAGAGATTTTACCCTGTGTGCAACACCAACCCTCTCTGGTTGAACGATCAAAACCCCTCCAAGGTGCTCAGCTTCTCGATTCACCCAAGCAGTCGTCGTTGTACAATTTGCCAGCCGATAATTTGTTTTATACGAGTGTAATACAACACTTATTACGTCTGGGGTTGTGAACGCATTAAATGTTTGCGACGCGAACAATTTTCAGAGGACGATTTTTCTGTTCGTTCAAACAAGAGAAGCTTGAACGTGCACTTGTCCTTCAGTTCAGATCAATCTTCCTCTCAACTCAAATAACCGTAATCGAATTAGATTTTAATTAAATTTCAATGCACTTCTATATATATCCATTTTCGATTATTAATTTCAAAGGATTTCGATCAACGAAATCAGTTTTGTATTTTGATGATATTTTCTACCTGACTGTGCATCGTACATTGATTTTTGTTGATTATTTTTTTGTGCGTTCGTGTTAATGGGATATTGATCGAGAAGAGTCGGATGTATCTTTCTTTAGATTAAAATACTTTATATGATTAATAATTTTATGAAATTGATTGGGGTTTGGACTAAAACAAAGGTTTTTTTTTTAATTGACATTAACAGTGAGGAAAACTTTTGATTAAAATTGGATATTTAAATTTTTTGTTATAAACCATAACATTTATTATAGTAGAATAAAATAGATATATTTTATTCTTTAAATATTCTGGATTTTTATAAATGAATAGATAATTTCCTTAATAAATAGATAATTTAATAAATCTTTTGAATAATGCCAATATTTTTAAAAAGAGTCAAATTTTTTATATTAAAAATTCTAAATACCTTCTGTGTTTTTTATAGCATCCATTTTTCTAGCATACTTTGATATCAAGAAGACAAACGAGCCGGAAAAGCACTTCACAATATGTAATAAAACTTAAAAAAAAAAAAAAAAAAAAAAAAAAAAGTAAAGAACACTTCGGTACAAAGGCTTAATAAAGAGTACGAATTAATTAATTAATCGCGAGCACGTTACGCGTTGACTTTATTGGATTAAAGTTTTCTTCCAACCTCTCAGAACGAGAGTTAAAAGCAAACTAAGAGAAAAAGGTTCTAAATTTCGAAATCTGACTATTGAGGGTCTGAAGAAGGCCAGTCAATAAAAACAAAACAAAAGAGGCCTTGTGGAACAATAAACAGGTGGAAATTTCTAAGAACTATGGAATCGTCTCAGAAAAGATAAATATTTAGAAATTATAAGTCTGATTCTTGTTTGGCTTCGAGAAAATATCAACAAGAGACATTTATAAAATGATACACATTTTAATCAAGAGGCAATATGTTTGTTTTGATAGGATCCAATTTAGAAGGCTCGTTAAGAATGTAAATAAAAGAGTCAAATATCTAATTTTGATTGGAAAATTTGACATGGTTCCAGAGCTAAATGGTCTAGTTTTGATGACAAATAATTATTATTTTCTTTTTCTTCTTATGACTTCAAATCATTCCAAAGCCAATCAGACTTAAAACTATAATATATACGAAATATTCAATACATTTTTAGAGAGGAACCACTTTTTTATATTTCAAGAGATTTCTAAGAATTTTAAGGGATTTTGACGATTTTCATGTGATTTTTACGAAATTCAAAATATTTTTAGAAATTTAAAAAGATTTTTAGAATTTTAAAAAGATTTTGTAGAATTTAATTTAATTTAACGAAAAGAATTTTAGGATATTTAATGAAATTTTAAAAGATTGCAATTTTGAAAGACTTTTAAGAATTCTATGGGATTTTCAGGGAATTTAGTCGATTTCTAAGGTATGTAGGAGTTTTAAGGGGTTTTATAAGGAATTTTAAATGTTGTTCTGAAATTGCAAGCAATTTTCAGATACTTTAAAGATTTCTGAGAATTGCAAGGAATTTTATGGAATTTTAAGAGATTTCTAATAATTTCAAGTGATTTCAAGAGATTTTTCTGATCTTCAAAAGATTTAGTGATTTTTTTTTATTTCATGGAATTTGATGTGATTTCTAATAATTTTAACGGATTTTAAAGATATAAAGGAATTTTATGTTACCGTATAATTTCAAGAATTTTATGAGAAGTTTAAGATTTAAAATTTTGTCACGGAATTTTATTGGGAGATTTAAAAAGATTTTTATGATTTCTAAAAGATTTAGGAGAATTTAAAAGGATTTCAAGAGATTTATAGGAATTTTCTTTTAGAGATTTTAATAAATTTTAACAGGGATTTAAAAAAATTTCTGATTTTTATAATTTTTGTGGAATCATTAGAAAGTCAGAAAAATCTCTTGAAATCCGTTAAAATTCGTGAAACTCTCTTAAAATTCCTTAACATTCTAGGATAACATTTTAAAAACCTTTATATCCTTTCAAATCTGTTAAAATAATTAGAAATCCCATAAAATTCGATGAAATCCTTTAAAATTTTACAAAATATTTTAAAATTCCTAAAAATTCCACGATAATATTTTAAATCCCTTAAAATTTCTCGAAATCTTTGAAATTTCTCGAAATTCCACGACAACATTTAAAATCCCCTAAAAGTCCTATACAAACCTTTCGAAATCTCATAAAATTCCATAAAATCGTTAAAAATTTCTCAAAATCCTTTAAAACAGAAAAATCTTTTGAAATCCTTCCGAATTTTACGACAACCTTCGAAATCCTTTTAAATTCTACAAATCTCTGAAATCCCTTAAAATGATTAGATATCTCATATAATTGCATACAATCCTTAAAAATTACAAAATATTTTGTTTAAATCATAAAAATCTCTGGAATTATTCTTAAAATCTCGTAAATTCCCCAACAACATTTAAAATTCCTTGAAATTCCCAGAAACCTCTTGAAATTTCTCTCTAAAAAAAGTAATATAACGAAATACCTCAAAAATCTCGCAAAAATTTTTGTTGAAAACTTGATTGGCTTTTGAATGACTTGAAGCTGTAAGAAGTGAAACAAAATAATCGATCGCATTTTGGTTTGGTAGTTTTTTTTAATTTGAGAAAGTAAAAATGGAATAAAAAGAAGATAAAGTAGAGAAAACTCGATTTTTCAATAAAATACCAAAAATTCCCGGTTCTAAATGAAATTACCGGTTTTTTCCCGGTCGAATAAAATTCCCGGGTTTTTCCCGGTTTCCCGGTCCGCTAGACACCCTGAATTTCTTTCTAAGTGAAAACTTTTCATATGTCAATTAAAAGACTACATTATTGTAAACAAACATATCTCATAATGCATTAAAGTTGAAATTAAAAAAAAAAAAATAATATATTAATATCTTTTGCAAGAACTGTAACTTAATTTAATAACTATTTTTTTCAGTATCTTGTAACTTTAATTCTATAGTTACTTTTGAGTTGAGTTAGTTTGTACTTTTTGTATATTTTATTATTTTCCTTTCAATAACTCCTGTCGAAATCATTAAATCATTCAGTAAAAATAAAAAATTCCCGCATAAAATAAAAAACCCCCTACATTTCCCGATTTCCCGATTAACGATTTCGGCATGGACAAGTTTTGCATAGAAGAGTAGAGGAAAAGCGGGTTGGTGTTAAGCGCTGTAAGTGCACGCACGATGACGGCAACATTAATAGCCCCGTCGATTAAATTATAGTACATAGATAGTTGCCAGAGCGGCTGCATTAGACGCCTTTGAAGCCGTTAGAAACGTCCCTGGAAATTGCACGAACCTTTACTAATACGTTTTCATTCTATTTCTGTAATTATTAATGAACTCCATCAATGTTACACTTTTTAATGAAATCCGTAAAAAGGATGTCAATTATTTATATAAACAATCAATTATCCTGAAGCTTTAAATATAAATTCGACTGTAACGATGTACCAAAAGTTTTGAACGTTCAAATAAACGAATTTTCGTATTGATTGTATTTTAAACTATAAACACTGTTTAAAAAAATAATTAATTTTATTGAATTAATAATGAATTAATTAATCGAATCTATATAAAAAAAATATATATATATATATTATTCTTCCATACAAAATTAATGTTAATGCAATTGAATTAATGTTTCTATAAATAAATCTGCTTCTTGTAAGAAATGAATGAGATTTCGTTATGAATTATGAAAATTCTCAAAGGGCCTCAAGTTCTCAAATGGCCTTGAAGGCCTGTAACTGGAAGGCATAAATGAAAAAAAAACTCACTAATAAGATGATTACGATCGTTTAAATTGCGCATCGAATCACATGAATTGCACTATTTATTCCTTACGTCCATTTTATCTTCATGGAGTAATAGAATCGACAAAATGGAAATGAAGTTCCGGAATATCAGACTCAACAGTAGCTTTGAGATGATTTACTCGATACAGCGAGTAATGGAAACATTAAAATGCATCGCACAGGTCCGGCTTCTCTTAACCAGTTGCCGAAGAGAAGTTTCCTGGGCATATAACCGTGACGCGGTCCGAAGAATCGCGACCTTCGCTTTGTAACATGAACCAGAAACGACCTTTCTCACGATTCGCTTAGCTGATCCTGAAAGGAACATCCAGCGAGATTAACGAGATTAGCGAGAGTCCGATTGAAAAAGTGATCTCGGAAATTACGTGATCTCGATCCATAGAGAAAGGGAGAATGTGTGAAGAGAGATCAAGGTCACTGCAGTACCTGTAATGCCATATAGCTGTAACATTTACAGTTATGCAGGTTCGATCATTTCAATCACGAAGCTCATGATTTTAAATTTAAATAATATAATTGCATTAACATTAACTTTTTATGGAAGAATATGGAAGGCATTATAAATGTGTTCCATATATTCTTCCATAAAAAGTGAATGTTAATGCAAATTAATTAATGTTTTAACAACGTTTATCATATCTTAAAAAAATGGTGTAACGAAATGTCTCGAAAATCTCGCATACATTGTTGTTGTAAACCTGATTGGCTTTTGAATGACTTGAAGTTATAGGGAAAAAAAGAAAATAATTGCATGCGTGTTTGTTTGCCCTGGTTTCTTAAAATTTCGCGAAAACATTCGAAATTCCTTAAAATTCGTTAAAAAATTTTAAAATTTGTAGAAATCTCTTGAAAATCATTAAAAATTTACAAAAACATTCAAAATCATTTGTCTCTTGAAATCCATGTTAAAATTTGCAGAAATCTCTCAAAAATACTAGAAACCGTTTGCACGCAAAAAAGTGAATGGCTGAATTTACCATTTAAAATAGTTACGATGCGCTCTGAACGCATTTTTCCCGGCAATTAGTCAATTTTACTATTTCAAATTGTAATTTGTGCTAAGAAAATTGTAAAACCTGCTATTTTCGTTGTAAAAGTTACAATTTGAAATAGTAAAAATGACTAAATTCCAGGAAAAATGCGTTCAGAGCGCATCTTAACTATTTTAAATGGTAAATTCAGCCATTCACTTTTTTCCGTGTGAAATTTCTTAAAATTTAAAATCTTTGAAAATAATTAGAAATTCCGTCAAACTCAATGAAATCCTTACAAATTTTATAATATTTTAAAAAGTAGAAAAATCTCTTGAAAACTCTTAAAATTTTACAAAAACCTTCGAAATCCTTGTAAATTTGACAAAATCTTTTTAAAAAATCATAAAAATCCTCTGAAATTCTTCAATAAAATTCCCTGACAAGTTTTAAATTCCTTTAAATACCATAAAATATTTTAAAAAGCAGAAAAATCTCTTGAAATTCTTTAAAATTATTAGAAATCTCATTAAATGTAATAAAATCTTTAAAGATGCGATGTCTTTTAAAAATCATTAAAATCTCTTGCATTCTATTAACATTTCTGGAAATTACATGATAAAATTTAAAATCCATTAAAATTCTTTAAGATTATCAGAAAATTTTCGAAATAAAATTTGGAAATTGTACGACAAGATTTAAAATTCCGGAACCATTTTAAATCCTTTAAAATTCCACATCAATTTTGAAAATCATGAACCTTTTGAAATCCACGTTCAAATTCTTGAAAATCTCGTCAAATTCCATGAAATCCTTAACATTCTACAAAAATTTTTAAATTTTGAAAAATCCTTTGAAATCCTTTTAAATTATTATAAATCTCATAAATATCCATCAAATCCATACAAATTCCACAAAATCTTTTAAAAATCAGATAAATCTCTTGAAATCACTTAAAATTATTACCAATCTAATAAAATCAGTCGCAATTCTTAGAAATGTATTAAAATATCATAAAAATCATAAAAATCATAAAAAGCCTATAAAACTCTTACAACCTTTTTGAAATTCCTTAAAATTTCATGAAAACCTTAGAAATCGCTGTTAATTCTTTGAAATCTTGTAAAATTCTTGGAAACAACTTAAAATTCCTCAAAAATCCTGAAAATCCCTTAAAATTCTATGAAATATTTTAAAAAGTAATAAAAATCTTTTGGATTTCGTAAAAATCACTTAAAAATTGTAAAATTCCTAGAAAACTGTTAAAAATTTTACAGTAACATTTAAAATCCCTTTATATCTTTAAAATCCGTTAAAGATATTAAAAATCTTATAAAATTCGATGAAATTCTTTAAAATTGTCACAAAATCCTTTAAAGTTCAGAAAAATCTCTTGAAATCACTTAAAGTTATTAGAAATAATAAAATTCCATAAAATCCCTCGCAATTCTTAGAAATTTTTTTAAATTTCCTAAAATTCCTTGAAATTCCAGGATAACATTTAAAAATCGTTAAAACCCCATAAACTATTAAGAAACTTTTAAAATTCCTCAAAATTCCATGACAACCTTAGAAATCGCTGAAATTCTTTAAAAATTCTTACAAACCTTATAAAATTCTTCAAAATCCTTTAAAATTCTACGAAATATTTTAAAAGTATTGAAAATCTTTTGGATTTCGTAAAAATCACTTAAAAATCGTAAAATTCCCAAAAAAACTGTTACAAATTTTACAGTAACTCTTAAAATTCCTTGGAATTCCAGGATAACATTTAACATTCCATAAAATCCCATAAAACTCTTACAAACCTTTTAAAATTTCTCCAAATTTCAAAAAATTTGGAATCACTTTTAAAATCTCTAAGTATTCATAAAAGTCTCTTAAAATTGCATAAATTTTTTTAAAATTTTACGAAATATCCTAAAAATCCCTTCAAATTCTACTCTCTAAAGGTGAATTAGTGAAAAGTGAGCCACTAATTTACTTTAGTGAAATTTTTACTAATTATTAGTTGTATTTCACTATTTCAATTCGGAGTTTTCAACTTTTCACTAAAGTTTTAGTTAAAAATTACTAACAATTAGTGGAATTTTTCACTAAAGTAAATTAGTGATTCACTATTTACTAATTCAGATTTAGAGAGTATGTAATCTTTTAAATTTCGTAAGAATTACTTAAAAATCGTGAAATTTCCTTAAAATTTCTAGAAACTTCTTGAAATTCCTTTGTAAAAAAATGGTTTCTCTTTAAAAATTTCTAAAAAATCCCGCATAAATTATAGTTTTCAAATCTGATTGGCTTTGGAATTACTTTAAGTTGTAAAAAGAAGAAGAACGAAATAATCGCGCACGTATTGATCTGCTAATAGTTTAAAATTTAATCGATACAAAAATTCGTTCATTCGATCGTTCAAAACTTATGCTACATCCAAATCTGGACTTTATTACATCCAGGCCCTCAATTATCCACATAATTACTAATGGAAGTGTGAAATTGGAATAACAGATCGATCTCATGATCCTTTAATTATGGATAGCCGTAAAGAAATACTTGAACGTAAATACGCTCAATAAATCCAGAATTTCGAGAATCCTGAGGCACAACTGGTGTACAACGATATAGGGAGCCAATCAAACCGTCATTTGTAATCAATTAAAAGCCAATAAACCTCGTGCTGATTGGACCCGATATATAGGTACGAGCATCGAGAAAACGGGCACAATAATAGCGGGTTATTAGCGGCGGTGTAGGGTTTATTTCTAGGGGAGAGTGAGCAGCAATATTAGTAGGGATGAGATCAAACCCACTCACGCTTAAATTTTTTTTAAACGCAAACCTGCAGTTGATATCGCTTGACTGGAATCTAACGTCACGAACTTACCCACATCAACGAACTTTACGAGTACTCGAAGTTGTTTTCCCTGCCTGATTTGCCTCGAGGATAACATGGAAAATTCTCTATCATGAAAATTTCCGAGAGCAAGCAGAGAGTTTTAAGATTGATGTATTTTATAAATCGGAAATGTTATTACTCGTCAAGTTATTACTTTTTTCTTTATAGTCGTTTTTTGATTTTTTAAAACTTCAGAAACTTTTCTTCTAAAATCACCCTTTCAAAGTTAAATTAACTCTGACACATTTTCATATAAAAACTACTATTTCTTTCAACTTGAAAATAAAAGGTAATTTGTATTCCGTCTAGGTCCAACCGCACGTGGTTATAAGTGCGACTTTACATTTTTTTACTTCTCTGAACAAACTTTTATTATCACAAGTGTTATATATATTTCCTTACTAGATACCAGACATTAATTATTTATCTCCATCCGGTCCCCCTCCAAAGTAATCACTCCGAAAACCCAAAAAAATCACCAGAAAACTACTTAACAAATTAAATTTCATATGTTTAACTTTTAAAACCTGTTTGTTCCATCTTAATCTATTTTCCCTACTTAAAACACACATCCCCCTGTTTAAAATGCGCGAGGCTACTCTCATATTAAATTAAACTTCTATTTCCTCTTTTCCCCACATTCACACATTCACACATTCTCATATCCTGAATGAATGAATGAATGACCGAGGCGACTAATTAGCAAGAGATTTTCTTTAAAACAATTTTAAAAATGTCAATTATAATGCAAATTAGATCTCGTTTAGAGACGTTTTCCTGTTGGTAATACTGGAAACAGAATTATATCACGTTTAATGGTCTTCTTCGAAATTGACTTGTGTCTGGGTGTAATAAACATACAAAGGGACTCTCCCTCGCTCTCCGCGATTCCGGCTGTTTCTCTCTTTCGTTTCCAGTTTCCCATTCTATCATTCTCTCACCCCAATCATCATCCACCATACCAACCCCTTTTCAGGATGCACCTATCTCTCCGGGCGAGAACGAACGCCCGCCATTTCGTGGCGGGGTCGTGCAAGGTGGGGATTTAAACGGCAAATTTAGGTACCAAGCGCCCCCCCCCCCATCTCCCCCTCGTCCCTCATCATCCACCTCATCCTCATCCTCCTCATCACCCCTTTACCACTCTTCTTTGGCATCAACGATACCCCCGCGAGTTTTACGTCATTCGCTGTGTATGTATGCACCCGAATTTATATCAGGGGAGCCGGTAATTTCGGCACGGGCCTGAAGTATCGTTGCAGGCCAAAGCGAGACCCAGAGATATCTTAGGAATTTCTGAACCGTCATTCGCTGCCGTAACTCCAGGCCGTTTCGAAGGAAATTTAAGTTTCATGGCATCGGGCCACCGTTGGCGTGTACGTATATACGCTTTACCGACTTTACCTAGATACCTTGAGTTGGGAAATGAACACACACGCGGAGAGAGAAACGACACACCTACGCAAGTGCTCGAGCTCGTGATGGACGCGTATATATGGGCAGACGTCAGTTTGAGCACTTATAAATTTCAACCGGGAAGGACTTGCTCGAATCCTGGAAGAAGTAACCGTCTGTCACATGATATTTCACAATTTTATGTTGGGGTGCATTTCTCTTTAATATGTGTGTAAGAGATCAATTCCAGGGTTCTAGCGGACCGGAAAGCGGGAAAACTCCGGGAATTTTATTTGACCGGGAAAAACCCGAGAAATTCATTTAGGGCAGGGAATTTTTTGTATTTTATTGAAAAATAGACTTTTCATAGCACGTCTGCGGAAAGTTCGATTTTCCGCCCCTCCGAAGACTCCGGAAAGTAGCCGATTCCCTAGCTCGTGTGGAAAGTGATTCACTTTCCGCACTAGTGTGGAAAGTAATTCACTTTCCGCACTAGTGTGGAAAGTAATTCACTTTCCGCACTAGTGCGGAAAGTAATCCGAGGTTCCATTTTCGTCGACGATGTCCACGACGACGGCGTCGCCAACAGTGGCGATGGCGACAATTATGGCGCCGCCGGTGGCGCCACCAATGAAAACGAATATGGCGCCACCATTGACGACGAAAATGACGAAACCAGTGGTGACGAAGATGGCGCCGCCGATGGCGACGGCGATAATTATGGCACCGCCGGTGGCACCACCAGTGGCGACTGCGATAATGGTTGGGCCGCCGGTGGCGCCACCAGTGGCTATGGTGACGGCGATGGCGCCGCCGGTGGCACCACCAGTGTCGACAACGATGATAGCGCCGCCTGTGGCGACGGCGGTGGCGTCGGCGGCGAAAATCGAATTCCCCAGACTTGCTATGAGAAGTAATGTGTTTGACATGTTGCGAACCAGCCAATCCCCGAAGAATTGCCTACTTTCCCCACTTGTCAAACAAATAGCTATTTCTCTACTTTATCTTCTTTGTGTTCCACTTCTACTTTATCAAATTTTAAAAAACTAGCATACCAACACGCGCTCGATTATTTTGTTTTACTTCTTACTGCTTCAAGTCATTCAAAAGCCAATCAAGTTTTCAACAAAAATGTTTGCGAGATTTTTGAGATATTTCGTTATATTACTTTTTTTAGAGAGAAATTTCATGAGGTTTCTGGGAATTTCAAGGAATTTTAAATGTTGTTGGGGAATTTCCGGGATTTTAAGAATAATTTCAGAAATTTTTATGATTTAAACAAAATATTGTGTAATTTTTAAGGATTTTATGCAATTTTGTGAGATATAGAATCATTTTAAGGGATTTCAAGAGATTTTTCTGATTTTTCAAAGATCTTGTAGAATTTAAAAGGATATCGAAGATTGTCGTAAAATTCGGAAGGATTTCAAACGATTTTTGTGTTTTAAAAGATTTTGAGAAATTTTTAACGATTTTATGGAATTTTATGGGATTTCAAATGGTTTGTATAGGGTTTTTAGGGGATTCTAAATGTTGTCGTGGAATTTCGAGAAATTTCATTATTAAATTAAAAATATTGTCGTGGAATTTTCACGAATGTTAAGAGAATTTTCTGTTTTTTAAAAGATATTGTAAACTTTTTAAGGATTTGGTGGAATTTTATGAGATTTCTAATAATTTTATTATCGGATTTGAAGAGATTTGTAAAGATTTTGTGAAGTTTTAAAGGATTTCATGGAATCTTACGGGATTTCTAATCATTTTAACAAATTTGAAAGGATATAAAGGTTTCTTAAATGTTATCCTAGAATTTTAAGGAATTATGGAATTATTTATGGAATTCGACGAGATTTCTAATTATATTAAGGGATTTCAAGAGATTTTTCTGATATTTAAAAGATTTTCTAGAATTTAAAATGATTTCGAAGATTGTCGTAAAATTCGGAAGGATTTCAAATGATTTTTCTATTTTAAAAGATTTTGAGAAATTGTTAACGATTTTATGGAATTTTATGAAATTTCAAAAGGTTTGTGTAGGACTTCTAGGGGATTTTAAATGTTGTCGTGGAATTTCGCGAAATTTCGAAGATTTCGAGAAATTTTAAGGGATTTAAAATATTATCGTGGAATTTTCAGGAATTTTAAGAGAATTCCAAAGAATTTTCTGCTTTTTAAAAGATATTATGGACTTTTTGGAATCTTATGAGTTTTCTAATAATTTTATCGAATTTCAAGGGATTTTAAAAGATTTTGTGAAATTTTAAAGGATTTCATGGAATCTTACGAAATTTCTAATCATTTTAACAGATTTGAAAGGATATAAAGGTTTCTTAAATGTTATCCTAGAATTTTAAGGAATTTTAAGAGAGTTTCAAGAATTTTAACGGATTTCAAAAGATTTTTCTGACTTTTAAAATATTTCATGGAACTCGATGAGATATCTAATGATTTTAAGGGATTTTAAATGTTAAGGCATTTCAAGCGGTTTCTAGGAATTATAGAGATTTTAAATAATTTTTCACATGGATTCAAGAGACTTCTTATTTTAAAGAAATAAGATATTATATTAGTATATAATTATATTATATAATATCTCCTAATTATATTATTCTTACAAATTTTCAGACATTTCGAAGGTTTTCGTGAAATTAGAGACTTGCAGGAAAAAAATTTGACCGGGAAAAGACTGTAAAAGACCAGGAGAAAACCGGGAAACAAATAGTGAATTTAGGGGAATTTTTAAATGGTTCAAAGAGATTTAAAAGATTTTAATAAATTTTAGGAGATTTTAAGCGATTTTAAGGAATTATCAAAAATTTGACTGGATTTATGAAGGTTTAGAAGGAGTTTTTGGGAATTTCAAGGAATTTTTAAAGGAATTTAAGAAAGTTTTAGAAATTGCAAGAGATTTGAAGATATTTTGTGAAATTTGAGATAAAAGGCGTCTAGTGATCAGACAATTTGAAATTCCCGGGTTTTTCCTGGTAGAATTTTGCTTGATGAAAAAAAATAAAAAGTAAAAAAAATTGTTAAAGTAGAAATGGTATAAAAAGGAGATCGAGTAGAAAAAAAGTCGATTCTTTGAGAAAATACAAATAATTTCCGGTCCTAAATAAAATTCCCGGGTTTTGCACGGTTTTCCCCGGTCCGCTAGACACCATGAAAGAATATCAAAAGAATTATTTAAATATTTGAAAGTATTTGAATAAGTTTAAAGAGATAATTTTAATAATTTTTAAGAGGTTTTATGAGATTTAAGAAAATTTAAAGACTTTTCAGAGATGGTGATGCTTTAAAATAAATTCAAGGGATTTAAAGGATAAAAATGAAATTTCAAAGAATTCTATAAGAGAAGTAAAAAAATTTAAAGAATTTCAAACTGTGTCAAGGGATTTCAGAAGATTTTAAATAATTACAAGTTAAAGAATTCTCTAAATTTGAAACCCATGAAACGCAATGATCGTAAAAAACTTGATTTTTTTTTTAAATTATAATTGTTAGTTCTGGGAGTGAAATTTGGTAAATGAGAACCATTAAACCATTTCATGCATCCAACCGGACAAAATAATTCCACATATTTTAAAATATAATTTTATCTCTAATAGACTTATAATATTACTTAATTACTAAAAAGTTCCTTATAAATCGTAAAAAAAAGTATTTAACCGGCATTACTCGGAATTTTAAAAGATTTCTAGTGAATCTAGGGAATTTCAAGTGGTTTTAAAGGATTTTATAGAAAATTTAAAGGATGTTAAGAGATTTTAATCGATTTAACGAATTTCGAGAAATTTTGAAAGATTTTACATAAATAATTTTAAAGAAGTTGATGGGATTTCAAAAAAATTCTTAAAAGTTCCATCAATACAAAAATTCGTTAATTTTTACATTTAGAATTTTTCAATGGGAAAATTTCCTTCAAATTTTATAACTGGATGCTGGACGCTTGACTGAAAAAAAAGGTTTGATCCGAACAACAAAATAATTTTGTTGGTATTTGTGCAACAACATTTTTTTTGGCTTAACAAAAAGTTTTGTTAAAAGAAAAAAAATATTGTTTCGCCATCAAAACAATATTTTGTAGCACAACTATTTTTTTCAGCATTCCGATTCGTTTCCAATCATCAGCAACGATGGCTGCGATTATATCGAAAACAAGAGTCTCGGCTTGTAAATTATCACTTATTTCTCAAGGGGGATCTAATAAATATCACGGCCGATTATAGAGAGGCAAAAAAGTCGAATCTAAAACCGATCTCCTGATAATCAATCTAAATATCCTGTTATGAGTTATGCGGACTTTCGAAGTAGTGAAAACTGTCGTTTAAACACATCCGCATTGAAATTTAAGGAGGTTGAAAATTTAGGCAATCGGCCTCAAAATCTACTCATCTATTCTACTTCAAATGTATCCGAATATTTACGAAATTATTTAAAACCATTACTCGACAAGCTTAGTGTAAATCACTATGTTTATATCTTTATTCACAATGTTATATGTCCCTTCATTGCCAGCAATTTATAGTACCACTTATAAGGAAGTAAATCTTTTTATCTATAACCAGTACATAATGAAAATTGCCCCTGTCCATAATTGTCCATAAAATTATCCTAGATGTACTTTTTATGGATTTTACGAGTGCACTATCACGAATATGATTCGCCAACGGCGGATCGGCGGAAATTCTCAATTGCCATTTCCTTCGAGATTTTAAGAATGACCATAAAAGCCCCACGGACAAGGTCCATTTATTATTGGAAGATTTTACTGCTGCCTAACCGCAGAACAATAAAAGCACAACGGCAGACAAAATACCAGGCAAACAGCCCTCGGCGGTGGTATTTATTTTTCAAATCATTTACTCGCAGGCAAATCTGGTATACCCACGAGATAAAAAATTACGAAAAAATATGACTCTTGACTAAACATGGTTTATAATAACATGATGTTTTTTTTAATTCAAAGTCATTTAAAATAAATTTCAAAATATTTAGAAAAAATAATGTCGACCCCTCAAATCTAATACAGGGTGGCCACAAGATTCAATTTTTCAATTTCCCTGACTCAGACAAATTTCACTGACAAAAAAGTATTACATATGTGTAAAAATTTTCAATTAAGTAGAATACTATTGACATTTTTCAAAAATTTCGTATAATATCCCTTTAAATCTTTTGAAATTTAAAATCACTTCACAACATTTAACATTCGTGAAAATCTCTCAAATTTACAACAACTTTTTAAAAGATCTCTTAAAATTCATTGAAATTTCTTGAAATTCCTAGAAACATCTTAAAATTCCACGAAATCGCTTCAAATTTGTTAAAATTTCATTACATCCTGAATTTTCACGAATCTTTTTTAAATTCCTAAAAATCTCTTGAAATTTTATGTAATCCTTCAAAATTCCATAAAACATTTTCAACTATACAATATTTAAAATTCCATGAAATTCTTTAGAATTATTTTACAAAGTCGTTTACAAATCATAAAAATCTGGTGAATTTCTTTAAAATTTCCTAAAATGCATTAAAATCTTTAAAAAAAACTCTTGAAAGAAAATATTCCAAAAAACCTTTTAATAATCAAAAATGAATTAAAATTTTTTTTTAATTCCATGAGGACTATTAAAATTCCTTAAAATCCTTTTTTAAAATGTTAAAATTACTTTTCATTTTTACAAGTTTTTTAATATCCTTTATAATTCCACGAAAAACTTTAAAATCCCTTAAAATTCGTAAAGATTTCTTAAAATTCTTGAAAGCCTCTTAAAATTCCTGAAACTTCTACAAAATCCTTTATAACCATAAAAATTCTGTGAAATCCTTTATAAAATTCTATGAGAAAAATTTTGATTCCTTAAAATCACTTTAAAATAATCAAATTTCTTAAAATTCTAACAAGCCTTTTAAAATCCTTTATAATTGAACGAAAAAAATTTTTTTTTACAACAACTTCTGAAAAGATCTCTTAAAATTTCTTGAAATTCCTAGAAACATCTTAAAATTCGACGAAATACCTTCATATTTGTAAATATTTCATGACATCCCTTCAATTTTCACTAATCTTTTTTAAATTCCTCAAAACCCTTTGAAATACTTTAAATTCCAATAAAAACTTCAATATCTTTTAAAACTCATAAAAATCTATTTAAATTTCCTACAATCCATCAAAACTCTACAAAATATTTTCAGAATCTCTTAAAATTCGCTGAAATCTTTTGAAATTCCTAAAAACATGTTTAAATATCTTAAAATTCCACTATAATATTTAAAATTAAATGAAATCATTTACAGTCACTTTACAAAATCGATTAAAAATCATAAAAATCTCGTAAAATGTTTTTAAATCTTTTAGATCCTTAAAAAAAGTCGTAAATTCTTTAGAATACTTACTAAATCCTTAGAATACTTAAAACATTTTTAAATCGTTTAAAATCTATCAAAATTGCTTGAATTAATTCAATAATTAAAATTATTACTATAAAATCCTTTAAAATTCCATGAGGAAAATATAAAATCTTTAAAATCACTTTAAAGTAATTAAATTTTTTTTAAAAACTTACACGCCTTTTATAATCCTTTTAAATTCCACGTTAATATTTACAATTCCTTAAAATTTCTTTAAATTCTTACAAGTTTCTTAAAATCCTTTATAATTCCACGAAAAACTTTTAAATCCCTTAAAATACGTAAAAAAAAACCTTTATAATATTTGAAAACTTTTCAAAATTCTATAAATTCCTTAAAATTCTTTGAATTTCCTAAACTTCCTTTAAAATCTCTTAAAATTCCATGAATTCCTTTTAAAATTCAACTAAATCTTTTCAATATTATACAAATCTCTTGTAATCACTTAAAATTCCTAAAAACCTCTTAAAACCCTTTAAAATTACTGAAAATGTCTTGAAATCATTAGAAACCTAGAGAATCTCAGAGAATACCTGGAAATATTATTTATAATCCTTCGAAATCTTTGGATACTTTCTAAAATTTGTTAAATTATAAAAGTTATATACCTATTTAATACGACAAAAATAACATAGTTAATATAAATGTCAATTTTTATTTTCCTTGACAACTACCCGCATTTCCCTGACTTCCCCGATAAACTTTATTTTCCCTGACATTTCCCTGACTTCCCTGACATGTGGCCACCCTGTAATAGTTTAAATAAAACACACGATAATCGATTTCGCAAAACAATCTCACTTTTTTGCATCATATCTCTATATTCTATTCGTGTGGGACTCAGTATTGATACTCATGCCTTTCTATTTCCACAAATTACATCTAAAACCATCAAACGCTTCTAAAATACCAAAACAAAGATATAAAATCAATATATTATTGCGTACACAGACCATAAAATTAAGCTATATATTACATTCCGTATAAAGACCTTCACCTGAGATATCTGAATTAATTCTTCAAGAACGAATTTCGCCTAAGGCAATAGTGTTCAACAGTGAAGTTCAATAGTCGCGTTCGAGCGTTGATCTTGAATCTTGACCACCTTTGACTCATCAATGAAACTCGAAGCCTGTTACCGGTAATGGTTTGATACCAAGCTTTGCGTAATGGTGCATAACCACAAGTCGATTTATCAGTAATCATGAAAAGAAATTGCGGCGCAGACCTCGATAAATATAATACCAGAGAACAGTAGATCTCGATTAAAACCACGCCTGTTATTTTCATATCACGATCTTGAAGCCTAAAAATTGAGCAGGGAAAATATTCGAAACTCACTCACTAAATTAATATTTCACTGAAGTTAAATATGATTCTGAATTGTAATTTAAATTCGCCCCAACATATTTGAGAGGATTCCAGTATCGTTTCACTCGCGCATCAGAGATTCAGAGGCTCACGTTACGAAATCTTTTTTTTTTTTTTTTTTTTGAGTATTTCTGTTTGAACTAAGTTGATTCGCTGTGGCTAATACTATTCTCCATTAACCGAATTCGCGGATTTATATTGAATTCCTGAGACAAAAGACCAATAACCACCAGTATATACATGGAATTATTGATAACGATCATCATTAGTAGAATATTCATTCATTATTCTATTAATTAGCAATTCTCTATTCAAACACATCAACTTACATCTCAATCCTCAATACAAACCGTATAATAAAGTAATGGCTAACGACTATTGATTGTCATATTCAATAACACTGTTTTGATTGAACCGATAAATGGATTATTAATTAACAAGCAGGATGCCACTTAAGACTCGTTTAATTTCAGGAAAAATTCATTTCGTGTTATTAAAAAACACTGGATTGCAACTAAATTGTTTTGATACCATACCGAGAGAGGAATTTGCGTTTAATTTGTTATCGAATATTTTCCCGAATAAATGTAGCCAAACTCGTACGCATTCGATCTCTATATATTCGATCTGTATGTATTCGATATCGACAGCATTGGATTCGAAAGGATTCTCCACTCCGTATGGCTCAAATAACACGCTCTCGAGTAGGATAATATTCATTATTGTAACGGCGGCAGACGAACGATAGGTTGGTAAATTGTAGAGTAATTACAAGCCGAGATGGGAAACCAAGAAGTCTACTTTTAATTGCATCTATTCACTCGTTCCAATTTTCGACTCGGCGATTTTAGGTTTCATTATTAATTTTGATTAAATCGTTTCGACTAAACTTTCTAAGCGAAACTTCCTTTCGATTTAGAACTTGTCGGGAAATTAGAAGATCTTAATTCATAAATTGGAAATCGTGCAGAATTTACAAATATTTGTGTATTTTGACATTAATATTGGGAAAAGCTATCAATTAGAGCGGGCCGAATTTAGAATTTGAATTAATGTTTTCTAGACTAGAAAATTCTAGACTAGATCATGGTTTCCACTTTGGGCGTTTTTAATTTTCCTACTCTTGAAATGTGTTTAAAAAATGTAATTTGGTGAATAGAAAGACACATGTAATCACGTGATTGAGATCATAGATTATAAACGGCTTGACACAAAGTCCAACATCACGCTTTCTATGCAACGAACCGAGCGGTGCGTTTAGCGTGACAGACATGGCAGGCTCGTTTACATCTCATGATGATTCAAAAGAATATATTCACGAGACTTATCACTTCAACGTACCAATTTTTAAAGTAGAAAAGGGATTCCCTCATACGACACTGACTTATCGCACATTTTTGACATTGAAGTTGCCAATTTGAATAGAAAAAACGTTACTTTCGATCCAAAGTTTTAAAAAGTTTGTAAATTTACGTCTTGCAAACTTTTGTGACACTACTGCATTTGAAACTGAAGTTCTTTATTTTAAAATTTGTAATTTCATTTAAAAGAAAGATTACTTTAAAAGAAGTAATCTGATTTTTTTCACTATGCAATTTCAATTAAAGCACACTCCCCACCACGGGTCTTTTTTTAATTACGGCACACTGAAAGAGACACGAAGACGTCCGAAGAGATCCGAAGAAACCCGAAGAGCCATTCATTCGTGCACAAGGGGCGTGGCTTAAAAAAAGTGCGATAAATCAGAGTTGTAATCTGCATATAAATAAATAATACATGAGAAAATACAGACTGATCTAAAAAGAAAAACTGATTCAGTTAAAAAGAATGTAGATAAACTTTCTCTTGCAAAAGTATTTTGTTCCAAATAAAAATAAAATAGCAATGTGATTTTCGTTAATGCCAGACGCAATTCATTAATCAAGTGTATTACAATGTCATCAAGTAAATTTCAAGCTTTTCACACGAGCGATAATAAAGTGAACGAGGCGTTACGACTAATGAATTCACAGAGTGATGATAAATTCAATATCTCTGAAGTTGCTTCTGGTTTAAGTCAACTTTTGACGGCGGAACAAAACAAAATACTGTCGAATAATAAATGCGAACTGAGCGCTACATCAGCAATTAATGTTTTTGTCGCTGCAATAACACGACTACTTTAACACGAGAAATAATTCAAGATAAGTATTTAACCCAGGATAAAAATGTAATACAAATGAAATTATGATTCGAGTTCTTTTTTTTTTATAAATTGATAATAAAGTTTGACGTTGATTGCATTGATTATGCCGAACCCTGAATTGCAATTTATATTACAAGATGTAAAGGGACAGGCTAGGAACGTTAGTCGATAAGACCTCCATATTTTACCATCAGTCCTTTCACTTTCATAGACGATTTGCTCAATAATCGAGTCTCATGAGAACGGATACAAGAACAAGCGTGCCCTTAACTGGAGCAGAAATCGAGAGCTTCCAGGCCTTAGTCGCGTTAATAAACTGCTTCTTGCAAAACGATAGACGTTTTGCAGATAAAGAATGACGCTTGAATTTACATGACTGGTGAATTGCATCTTGCATTAACATTCGAAAATGTGGAATACATTTGAAAAGTAGCACATTTCTTACCTTAATTCATTAATTACTCTTAATTACTGTTGTGAATGGGGCTTACCTGAAACAAATAAGAAAAAGAAATTATGAAAATAGATATCACTTAAGATCTCTTTGCTAGTCTATAACAAATAAACCAAAACAAAAAGTAAAAGTTAAATAGGTAAAAGTCTAATAGGAGTCTAACGACATGTGAAGAAACTCTAATTTTAATAGGCAATGTTCTTTTGATGAAAGAGGCCATTATGTGAATTCCATGACATGAATACTGATGAATATTGAAGACACGCTTGATTAAAAAGTCATGCACCCGGTAGCAGTATCAGAATCAGAATGAATATGATTGATCTAGTGCACGAGATCATAATTACATCCACTTATACACGTACTTAGGGTCTATCGTGAGAAACCTCGGTACCTTCCGTGTAATTCTAATCCCTCATATTCCCCAAGGAAGTACCGAGGAAAAACAGCTCGAGACGGGAGGGGATAATTTGATACTCTAGAATCTTATACAGAAGTGAAGATTGTGGTGATTCGGTCATCAGATAATTAATATTCTTATATTATGCCATGATTACCCAACGCGATTGCATGTGCAGCACCTGATCTCAATTTCCAGAAAGGAATCAAGGCAACACCAACACGATTTGTTCTTATCACACATGTTGTTGTTCCATTAGAAAAGACTTTACTAAACAAAGAAAAAGGATATAATTTGCACCTGTTTCCTGTTTAACGCATTTAAAAATTAATATTTGAATTGTGTAATTATGGTAAGCAAATTATGTTTGCAGCAGAAAAGACTAGACTGGTAATAACTTGGTTGCATAAATAGTATTAATTTTTATCGCCAAGACTGAAAGTAACTGTTCAATTTAATATGTACTGCTTTCTTCGCTTTCGTTACTTCGAGACCAGTCACCAAGCAACGAAACTCGTTTTACAGGCAAATCTAGTTATATAAAATAAAAGCTTATCAAAACTTTTCATGAAATATTTTAACGTCTTAAACAGATACATTACTCAGGGTATCAGTATTCTTCAAGCGCATCAATCAACATTAGACGTGATGGGCGTGATGAATCGGATGACACTACTGTCCGCGTAAAATAATGAATTACTCTGATGCATCAGATAATAATCTAAAGAATCACTGTGTCTGGAGCAACACAGATTTTTTTAATCAAATTGGTCAAATAATTTAAAGTAAAATAATTTCTCATTGTTTCTGAAATCAAATATTTTCAGGGCGGCCACAAGATTCAATTTTTTCATTTCCTTGACATTTCCCTGACTTTCAGACAAATTTCCCTGATATATAAAAGTATCAAAATGCGAAGAAATTTACAGTAAAAATACTATTGAAATTTGTCAAAAAATTCCTATAATATCACTTTAAATTTTTTGAAATTTAAAATCACTTCACATCACTTGAAATTCGTAAAAATCTCTCAAATTTTTGATTACCTTGGATATCTCTTAAAATTCTTAGAAACATCTTAAAATTCGACGAGATTCCTTCATTAATATTTCATGAAAACCCTTACATTTTCACTAATTGATTTAAAAGTCCTCAAAATCATTTCAAATTCTTTAAATTCTTCAAAAAACTTCGAAGTCTTTTCAAATTCTTAAACATCTCTTAAAATTTCTTGCAAGCTTTCAAAATTCCACAAAATCTTTTGAAAATCTCTTGAAATCTCTTAAAAATTCAGTATAATTTTTAAAATCCTATAAAATATCATAAATTCTTTAAAATCTATTAAAATTCCATCAAACCCTTTACAGTTTCACAAAATCTATTACAAATCATAAAAATCTTGTGAAATCCTTTAAAATTCAATAAGGACAAATTTGAAATTCCCTAAAATACATTAAAATCTCTAAATAAAAATTCTTGGAAAAAAAACCTCACAAAATCTTTTAAAAATAAAAAATAATTTTTAAAATTTGTTTTAATTCCACGAGGAATATGTCATATCATTAAAATCGTTTTAAGGGCGTGTAATATTGTACCATATAAGAGCATTTTAGTTTCCGCAATTTTACGCTCTGAATAATAAATATTTTTTGCTAAAACTAGGCCATTTACCTCCGTCTGTAAGAAACGGCGGTAAATAGCCCAGTTTTAAAGAAAAATATTTATTATTGCGAACGTAAAGTCGAGGAAACTAAATTATGATAATTACCGCATGCCCTCTTAAAACTTCATGAAAAGTCCTTTTTGAAAAGTTTTCAAAATTCCCTAAAATTTTACAAAATCTTTAAAAACACAAACATTTCTTAAATTCTTTTAAAATTCCATGAGGAACATTAAAATTCCCTTAAATTCATTAAACTCACTTTAAAATAATCAAAATTTCTTAAAATTCTTACAAGTTTCTTAAAATCCTTTATAATTCCACGAAAAACTTTAAAATCCTTTAAAATACGTAAAAAAAAAAAACTTTAAAAATTTTTAAAAACTTTTCAAATTACCCTAAAATTCCACAAAATCTTTAGAAAATCATAAAAATCTTGTGAAATCCTTTAAAATTTCTCAAGGAACTTTAAAATTCTTCAAATTCCCTAAACTTCCTTTAAAATCTCTTAAAACTTTATGAAGTCCTTTAAAATTCCACTAAATCTTCCTAAATCTTATACAAATCTCTCCTAATCCCTTTAAATTCTTAGAAACCTCTTAAAATCTTAAAATTTTTGAAAACTTTTCAAAATTCCCTAAAATGTGACAAAATCTTTAAAAACACAAAAATCTCATAAATTCTTTTAAAATTCCATGAGGAAACATTAACATCCCTTTAAATTCCTTAAACTCAATTTAAAATAATCAAAATTTCTTAAAATTTTTACAATCCTTTTAAAATCCTCTTAAATTCCACGAGAATATCTATAATTCCTTCAAATCTCTTAAAATTCTTACAAATTTCTTAAAATCCTTCATAATTCCTCGAAAAACTTTAAAATCCTTTAAAATACGTAAAAAAAACTTTTAAACATTTTTTCAAACTTTTCAAATTTCCCTAAAATTCCACAAAATTTTTAGAAAATCATAAAAATCTCGTGAAATTCTTCAAAATTCTATGAGGAACGTTAAAATCTCTTAAAATCACTTTAAAAAATCAAAATTTCTTTAAATTCTTACAAGCTTTTTAAAATCCTTTAAAATTTCTCAAGGAAATTTAAAATTCTTTGAATTCCCTAAACTTCCTGAAAAATCTCTTAAAATATCATGAAGTCCTTTCAACTTCCACAAAAAACTTTAGAATCCCTTAAAATACGTAAAACTCTTTAAAAATCTTTTAAAAATTTTCAATTTTCCCAAAAATTCCACAAAATCTTTAGAAAATCATAAAAATCTCATGAAATCCTTTAAAATTTTTGAAGGAACTTTAAAATTCCTTAAAATTCTTCGAATTCCCTAAACTTTCTTTCAAATCTCTTAAAATCTCTAAACATTATTGAAAATCTCTTGAAATCATGAGAAACCGAAAGAATCTCAAAGAATGCCTGGAAATTCTTTATAATCCTTTGAAATCCGTGGAAAGTTTCTAAAATCTGTTAAGTAAAATATAAAATCTATATACACAATATGACACAAATAACATAATTAGCATAAAAGTCAATTTCTATTTTCCCTGACAAATTTTTTTTTCCCTGACATCCCTGATTTCGCAGACATGTGGCCACCCTGATTTTGCTATAACTATTGGAATAAGCAAAAATAATTCAATAATCTTGATACTACTTGATACGTAGTTATGTTTCTTAGAGTTATTATGACCGGCTTATTCTCAGAATATGTTTATATAAACAAATCCAAACCACTCTGGTAGCATTTGGAGTGTGTCACAAAGAACCACGGATAGTTAGTTCTTTGACTGCTCTCGATTTGAACAGATCTATTCAATAAATACTTCTTCTCAAATTATATTTAAAAGACATTTTTATTATTCCTTATTCCTTCCCTGCCAATAACTAATAATAACATTAAAAACTATGGAAAAACGGATTAATTAAACTTCTAATTAGCCACCTTAATGACAGAAATGGATCTTCTTTATCTTCTCGGCAATTTTCGATAAAAATTGCAGTTATTCTCACACAAAGACCTCATCCGGAAGTTCCTTAGGCCCGAGCCTAATCATGCTCGAGTTTCTACAATCTTTATCATATCTGAGAAAAGTTAACATTGAATAGAAAATGCTATCTACGCTTCAATTTCGCAAAGGTACTACACAAGCACAAATGGATGTGAGTAGCTATAACGTCGTTCTGCCTGAAAGAGTTGTACAAGACTGAATAGACCCTGTTGCTTCTTCACACCTATAACACATATATTCTTTTCAAAGCGGCTTCACCCAATTCAAAAGGAAGAACCTCATTTGGAAAATGTACTCAGCGCTTCCATAAAATTCGAATAATTTGAGAGTAATCATACGACGGAAGGTCCGTCGTCTATTCTTCCCGGGATGGTAACATTGGTAACACACCGCTCACTTTTATCAGAAAATGAAAAACGGGAACCGCCATTTCCTCCAGACGTCTTTCTTTATTATCCTCAATGGGATCCAAGAGCGACAGGCGACAGCTTCTTCGACACTTTCTCGGTTTGACTCCCAATAGAAATGACAATTTTCAAGCAGGTACACATTCATCCACTCTCAACCGATTACTCCTTTTTCCAAGATCGTCGAATGAATCGTTAGTGGATTTCCGTAAGCTAACGATTATTCCAATAGACTTAGAGTATAAATAGAATTCCATCGGGACTATAAAGACGTTTCGTCGTGGTAAGCTGAAGAATTAATTCTCATCATTCGAGTGGGTGAATGTCGGAAAGACATTTTACTACTTTCTTCAAGATGTGTATTTTAGAGAATGGTTGATCCGATAGAGCTTTGAATTATTCAAATCGGAATCACAGCCAAGAAGCGGTAAGACTCTCGGCTCAATCAGTAATTTTAAGCGAAAAACAATTTCCGCTAAATCTGATAATGTCCATCTCACCGAGTGAAGTGAACCTGATGAACACACTTCTTCACTGTGCAAAAAAAAACTTTTTTTTGCAATTTACGGATCATTTGTAAATCGTAGTTTGAAAAGAAGTATTTTTAATGAAAATACTTTTTTTTAATGATAATATTTTATCGAAATGACTTGATTACTTTAGCGAGTTTGGAAATCAAGGAAGATATTTCATAATACCGTTTAATTTCTCTTTTTCTGTTGTTCAAGATGCCAAATGGATATTTCCAATTCGCGAAACTTTGCATTCATCGATGGACATTGATGACTGTAATAGACGACCGATTTGGAATACGAAAGGAAAGTTATTGATCGTTAGACATCGGAATAAATTTGACAGTTTGACACCTCGCACCTAAAACCCATTCCGATGGTAATTTCTGATTTGTCAAACACCCAAACATACTTGTTGTGACGTAAGGTTCCACGGGACATTACTTTTCCTCTCATTCAGAAAGTGAGCAAATCAAAGCGTGAGATTTTATGACTTTTCTTAAATTATGAGTGACATTGAGTTACTTAAAGCAACATCGTTTAGATAAGCATTTTTAGTGTTTTATATTGAAATGCAGACAATCTTCTACCTACATTTTCTTTTCATATTTCACTGTGAAAAGAAATCTAGTGTGGAAAAATGATGGGCCGATAAAATTCAATGCCGAATCTAATTGGGTTAATTAAATCCTAATTAGCATCACATTAGTCCGGCTAATTAGCACCACATTAGAATCTAAACTGGCTAATTTGAGACAGAGGGAAAAATGTAATAAATAATCATATAAAATAAAAATGAGTTAATAATATGATGATACTTGGAAGTCAGTCGGAACAATGACGAAATTTTGTGCGTAAGTTTGTGCAGCTTGTTAGCAATCTTCAACTGGTACTTTGAAGATTCAAAATTACAGAATAATCTAAATTTAAAAGGAGATTTCTATAAAGCAAGAGGAAGCTATGCAGCACTGCCAAGATCAGAAACAATGAACTTCCGTCGAGAGACCTTTGCTCGAATAAAACGACCTGTAGCTTGGGGGGGGGGGGTGTCTCAAGTAACATCGACTCTTACTTACCTAGATGTCGAAATGTTAAAAGAGTTCCAACCTGAAGAACAATGGTACCTGATATCGTTCGTCACCTGGATGTGTACTCACATTTTCTCGAAGGCAGGTGTGGCAACTTTGGGAGCCACATAACAAGAGCCTTTCCCGGACAAGTAAAACTTCCACGTTTCATGAATACGTAAAGAAGACAGGGCATTGTTTGCAAAACTTAAAGTTGCATCTTTTGGGAAAATTTTCTTTGCAAAAAGCGTAGGAAAATTCATATTTTCACAAGATCATGGAAAGTATTACATACATACATTACTCGCTTGGAGTAAATTTATATCTTTTGCATATATCTTTAAAAAGTGGTGTAACTAAATGTTTCGAAAATCTCGCATGTTTTTTTTTTTTTTAATCTGATTGGTTTTTGAGTGACTGGAAGTTGTGAGAAGGAAAATAAAATAATTTGTTTGCTGGTGCTCTAAAATTTGATGAACACTCTCCAAATTCTTTAAAATTCGTTAAAAACTCTTAAAATTATTACAAAACTCTTGAAAATCCCTTAGTATTTCATAAAAATCTTCAAAATCATTAATCTATGAAAATTTATGTTCAAATTCGGGAAAATTTTTTTAAATTGCTAGAAACATCATTAAAATCGTTAGAAACCTCATAAAATTATATGAAATCTTCAAAAATTGTTTAAAAATCGAAAAGGTGTCTTAAAATATTTTAAAATTATTATCAATTTCATCAAATTACAGAACATCCTTAAAAATTAGACATTTTTAAATAATCAGAAAAATCGCTTGAAATTCCTTAAAAATTTACGACCACCTTCGAAATCCTTTTAAATTCTAGGAAATATTTTTAAAATCATGAAGATTTTTTGAAATACCTCAATAAAATTCATCGAAAAACATTAAAATTCTTTAAACTCCATAAAATATATTTTAATTTTGTAAAAATCCGTTAAATTCCGTGAAAATTTCTTAAAATTCCGAGAAACTTTTTAAAATCGTTTATAATTCTGCGATAACTTTTATAATTTTATAAATTTTATAAATTTTATTAAATTCATTAAAATTTCATAAAATCTTTTATAAAACACAAATATCTCTTGAAATCCTTTAAAATCATTAGAAATCTCATAAAATTCTCTAACATCCTTAAGAATTCCACAAAAGCTTTTAATAATCATAAAAATCTCTTGAATTCTTTTTAAATACTTGGAAATTTCAAAACAATAATTAAAATCAATTAAAATCCTTTAAAATCCCTAGAAATCTCTTGAAATCTCTTCAAACTCCATAAAATAGATTTTAATTAATAAAAATCCATTAAAATCTCTTAAAATACCCAAAAAATTTTTTAAATTCTTTATAATTCTGCGATAACATTTAAAATTGCTTTATATCATTTAAAAACTATTCAAACAATTAAAAATTTCATTAAACTTCATTAAATTCGTTAAATTTTCATAAAATCTTTTATAAAACTCAAAAGTCTATTGAAATCCCTTAAAATCATTAGAAACTTCATAAAATTCTCTAAAATTCTTTAAAATTTCACAAAATCTTTTAAAAATCATAAAAATGTGTCTTAAAATTCTTGAAAATTTCAAAAAACAATTAAATTGTCTAAAAAATTTAAAATTTCTAGAAACCTTTTGAAACTTCTTAGAATTCTTTGAAATTCCGTGAAGACATTGAACATTCTTTAAAATCGTTTAAAACTCTTAGAAACTCTTTAGAATCTGTTAAAATTCTGAGAAACGTCCTCAAATTCCTCAAAATTTAAATAAAAACCCTTAAAATCCCTAGAAACTATTTAAATCTCTTAGAATTCCTCGAAATTCCACGAAGACATTGTAAATTATTTAGAATCGTTTAAAACTCCTAGAAACTCTTTAGAATCTGTTAAAATTCTGAGAAACATCCTCAAATTCCTCAAAATTAAAAAAAATCCCTCAAAATCCCTAGAAACTATTTAAATCTCTTAAAATTCCTAGAAAATCCTTAAAATCTCTTAAAATATGACGACACACTTCGAAATCGCTTACTTCTTTAAACAATCTCCTAAAATTGAACCTCCTGAAATAATTCACAATTTTAAAACATTCAAAATCCTTTAAAACCCCGTAGAATTCTTAAAAAATCTCTTAAAATTGCTAGCAATCGCAAAAAGAATTCCAGAGATATCATTAAAATTAATTAATCTCCGTTTCCATCATTTATGTAAAATACAGTGATATTTTCTGTTCTCTGTCCGCTCTTAAGCGCAACAAGTAGAGCTTTAGGATTAAAAAAAAAGAAAAAAGAAACCAAGTGAAAATAAAGTCCAAAATGGGAAAACGGAAGCTAAAACACAAAGTCCAATTTCATCCAAAGAAGGTAGAACATGAGATGCAGCTTATTAAGTTCTACTTATCTAGAACTTGCAACTCTAACACAATCAACTTAAAATTGATAAAAACTACAAATAAACATAACTTTTACTAACATAACTTTTCTAAAACATAACTTTCTTCTAAAAATGACTGCATGATGTCCTTATTGTATTGGTCCATTAAACCCTTTCTCCGCAATTAGGTACCTGCCCATTTTCAAAGTTTCTCTGAGAGGGTAAAAATGTTATCAAATCTTCCTATCTAATCTAGCTCCGAGCTAGAAATCTCGTACTGCTCTATATAAGGTCCTGCAATTTCATTGTGACAAGTGTTCCAGTGTTCAGTTTCCGACAACATTTTCGTTCCTTGCTCAATTTGTGGAAGTAGCGGAAAACAAGAGTCTACCGCTGCCGGCATGGTTTCACAGTGAACCAGGTCTGAAACGCGTTTACCGTCTAGCGATGATCACTAGCTTTGTAGAAGTGTGTCTCGATTCGCGGTCCGTCCTTTCCTTCTTCCCCCACGTGAGGAATACGGAACGATGCAAAACCATACACCAACGCTTTGGCTGTTCTGCTCCAGGTACCAAGTCTACTGACGTCTCCCTTCGAAAACAGCCAGTTTCCGCGTGGACACCACTTGGCCAAGTTCGTAACTGGTTCCTATCAAGTGATACAGTTAACGTGCACACAACATGCGGATTTCGTGCTTCGCGATTGTTCTTTCCGTTGTTTTAGGTGAGTAAACGTTCCAATTATCAAAGACAATTAGCATCTCCTTAATTGATATTCCCTAAGGTTCTACATCCCTTGCGTTCTCATAATTGACATCGTTCTTAGAAAAGTGCATAAGCTGTGGATATACTGCACAGTGACAATGTGAGTGAGAAATGTTTGAGAAATGAGTGAAAGTTTGGAAAAGAATTAAACAAATTGGAAACATCCCGTGAGGATCAGGTACAGGCAAATGAAGCGGAAGAATATTAGGACTCAGAATCTGCGAGTGCAAACGTATTCGAGAATGTCGCCTCGGATAGCAAACCCAATCCAGTTGACCATAGTTGACTCTCAACCACGAGTCACGAGAGGAGAACACCAGGGGAAATCAAGCGTCCTCTGCTTTTATTTGCATAAAATGATGGGACTAGCACATCACGTGCGGCTATTTCAGGTCCTTGGTGTCTCCTGCTTTTTCACACCTGGTTATTCCAGGAATAAAAACTTATTATGACACCAGTTGCATCGAAACTCAGTGAGAAGAATGCACAATTCGAATTTCAGCCAAGCGAGATCGTTTTCCATACCTTGCGAAGTTTTCCATACCTTTGAAATTCTCCATACCTAGTGAAGTTTTCCATACCTTGTGAAGATGCTCAATTATTCAACCGGAATTATGAAAGGACTTTACAGTTAATTAGCAATGTTAGCATAATTTCGTGATAATTAATGAAGAGCAATCATTTACCAAGTAAGAGTCATAATAGAAGTACTCTTGATTTCTTTATGGAAATGTTGATTAAATTATGACGGAGAAATGTACAAGATGGGAAACGCCTCCTTTCGGCACGGAATCCGCCGACACGTGATGAACAACTTTAGAAACGTGGTGCTATAAACGAGACATAAAGCACGATTCCTTAACTCTTGGTTCGGTATAGAAGCTGATGTAGACTTTTCCACCGAAAGCTCTTTCCATCGTTTACCCTCATTGAGAGCTCCTCGTGAAACCTTGACGTGACGAGTCTTCGATGCTTCTAAATCTTTTCTTTTCGCGAAGATTCTCTCGAAACCGACTGTTTTCCTCCAATAGAAGATACAACTATTTTTCCTACCCTAACTTCTACCAATCCCTTTATCTCAATCCTGAATTCTCAAAGACTCCTTTAACGAACAATCCCTAATTAAAAAATTGTAACCAGTCAAATTAAATCTTTCTAAAGAACCTCATAGAAGATTTCCCGATAAGAATTTCGCATCTGAGCTGCGTCGGTTAAACGTTTAATTACAATTCTTCTTTTACCGTTTTTCCACAATCCTCAAAAGGTTAATTAATCACGCCCCTTCAGTAAGAGAATTTCTCTCATTATTTCGATTTTCCTCCTCACATCTTTCTACATCTCTTTCTCCCTTCTATACCTTGTATTCTTATAAAAAATAAAGTAAAAGGAATATATAATAAAAGACCTTCCATATGTTTTCACGTAATATGCCTACGACCGCGAAGCTCTTGAAAACTCTTTTCATTGCTAAGTTCGGTACAGCTTCGCTGTGCGTTCATGTGGATTTATGCAAGGAATCCCTTTTGCGAATTCCTCCCGCAATGGCTTGCACATATTTTTATACAAAATAAAAATAAAAAAAAAGAACAAATAATAAAAAAATTGACCGCCGAGCTCGGCGCTAATACGGTTTTTTTCTCTGTGGACACGGTGGTGGAGTTGCAAACAGGTAGGCGAACGCTATCTACGATTGATGCACGCCACAAAGGTCTGTTCACACGGAGATTGTTCGTCACATTCTAACCACGTCCAACACCTGTGCCTCAACCCCCCAGGCCCCCAACCCCGAATCCCCTCACCCCTATTCTATCTCTTCAATACCGGCCCAGGGCAACTCACGCAATTCTCAATGCATACGGCAGCATCCGTGCAGAGTATGGTATATCAACCAGTATACTACCTACCTGATCACCATAAAAATTTATAGACCCTCGTTGGCGACCGTAAATTGTATTATCGAAGCGCATATTCCATCGCGTCCGCATCCCCTCAGTCCGAACCCTCTTTTGAACAGCAAGCCCCTGCCCTCGAACGGGTAGGGTTTTAAAATCAACCCCCACTTCTCTGATCACAGCAATAACCTCGACAGAATGAGAACAGCGAGAGGAGAGCCAAGAGGGATTGAATATTTTTCACAAGTAAATCGGATCTTTAGTCCTTTAGAGTGAATATGCTCGGTGTTTTATAATGTTCTTGTAACGAGCAAAAGCAATATGTTCGCATTGTTGATGAGAAGGTAAAAGAGTACTTAATTCATTAAAGTAGGGTGAATACTGATACCATTCATTTTTCTTTGGTAGAAAGGATCAGTTAATGGTTGACTAATCATCGCGGAGGATTAGTTTAGAGATATGTAAAATAGATTATTATTTTATTCAGTAGCAAAGCTACATGCGAGCAATTATTTTGTTTTCAAGGGATTTTCAATGATAAATAAGGAATTGTGAGAGGTTTTAGGTGATTCTAGGGAATTTCAAGGAATTTGTAGAGATTTTTGGTGATTTTAAAGAATCTCAAAAGAGTTCGAAGGATTTTCAAGATTTTACAGGATTTAAAAGATTATAAGATGTTTTAAAAGATTTCAAGAGATTTTAGAGGATTTTAAAGGGATTTTAAGACGCTCTTTAAAATCTATCAAAATTCTGAGAAACACCTTAAAATTCCTTAAAAATTCAAAAAATCTTTTAAAAGCCCTAGAAAAACCTTTTGAAATCTCTTACAATTCCTCGAAATTCTACGAAGACATTTGAAATTCTTTAAACTCTCTGAAAATTACTAGAAAACCTTTGAAATCCCTTAAAATCATTAGAAACCTCATAAAACTCTCTAAAATGATAAAAATCACTTGAATTCTCTTAAAATTTTTAAAAATTTTCAACAACAATTAAAATCATTTAAAACCCTTTAAAATTCGCAGAAACCTTTTGAAATCTATTACAATTAGAATTCTTTAAAATGCCACGAAGACATTGAAAATTCTTTAAAACTAAAACTTATTTAAAAATAAGGAATTTCAAGATATTTAAAGTGGTTCCATGGAATTTCAAAGGATTTCCAGAGATTTTTGGTTATTTTAAGCATCTTTTGATGATTTTAAAGAATCTCAAAAAAATTCGAAAGAGTTTCAAGAACAGTCACAAGATATAAGGATTTTTAAAACACTGTAAAAGATTTCAAAAGATTTTAGGGATTTTAAATAATATTAAGTAATTTATGCGGATTTCAAGTGATTTCATAAGATTTCTAAGATATCAAGATTTTCAAAAATTTTAAATAAATTTCAAGGCATTTGAAAGAATCATGAAAAAGTTTACGGATTTTAGGTAATTTAAAGAGATTTCAAAGGATTTTAAAATATTTTAAAGAATTTCCAGAGATTTTTGGTGATTTTAAATATATTTTCAATATATTTCAAGAGATTATAAAGAATTATTAAAGAATCTTACAAGAATTTAGACGAGTTTCAAGATTTTCAAGAAATTTCATAAGATTTAAAGAATTTTAAGACACTTTAAAAGATTTCAAGATATTTTAGAGAATTTAAAGGGATTTTAAGTAATTTTAGGCAAATTAAGGGGATTTTAAGTGATTTTAGAAGATTTCAAAGATATCAAGATTTTTAAAGGAATTTCAAGGGAATTTAAAATATTTCAAAGATATAAAGATCTTTTAAAGAATTTCAAAAGATTTTCTACAATTTAAAGAAATTACAAGGGACTTAAAAGAAGCATAAAAAAATTTACGGATTTTAGGTAATTTAAAGGGATTTCAAGTGATTTTAAAAGATTTCGAAGATATGAAGATTTTTAAGGGATTTCAGAAGATTTTCAACAATTTAAAGGAATTTCTAGGGATTTAAAAGAATCATGAACAAATTTACGGATTTTAGGTAATTTAAAGATATTTCAATGGATTTTAAAAGATTTCAAATATATCACGGTTTTCTAACAGATTTCAAAAGGTTTTTCAATGATTGACAAAAATTTCAAAGGATTATTTTAAATAAATACGAAAAAATTTAAGAATTTTCCAGAGCTTTCACAATTTTTAAATAATTTCAAAACATTTTAAAGGATTTCATTTTAGGGAAATTTAAGGGAATGGGATAATTACCATAATATGAAAAAATTCAGTTTCCGTAATTTTATGTTGTCAGGGAACATATTGAAAAATTCCCGGTTTTCCCGTATTTCCGGATCGTTAAACATTCTGGTATATCGTTATAAAAAACAATGATTTTTGAAAGATTAATATTCAAGTTCCAAAAATCTGAAAAGCTGCTTAATTAAATTCAAGAACGATAATGAAATTAAAGAAAGCGCACGTGCTGTTTATGAAATGTACAAGATGCTGTACAGATAAAAGTCTATAAAATGAAAAGAAAATTAAGTACGTGGGCATATAAAGTGCCTACCAAGAATAAGAATAACGAGATATCTAAAAATATAATATAAAACCGAAACAAGTGTAGCAAATTACGATGAAGAAATATGGTCGTTCTACGACATACATGTTTTTTTTGCATATATGTAACACAAGTGGAGTAAATTTGGAGTTGATTCCAAAATTCTATTAGAAAGCAGACTATTCATGGATTAAACATCAACTCCTAGAAATGACTTATTTTACAAACCAAACTAGTTGCTGAAGTTGCTAATCATGCAATTAAACTTTAATGGAAATCATACAGGCATCATGGATACGAAATAAAGTTAATATCCAGATGTTTGCTAATTGTAATTACATGCAGTGAACTGTTCAAAGTCAATCGTGATATTTTATTTCCGCAATAGCCATAATTACTTGATGACACAAGTACTCTTCAACCTGCCGTCGAGTTGACTTAATTTCGTTCGCTATTGAAATTTTTAATCAACGGCCGTTTACTGGATTGATTTCTTTCCATATAACTACATATTTCTCTGCGGTCGCGGCGAATCGCATAGAAAAATGTAATGCTACAAAAATTACTTTCTTAAGAAAGTAATTCAAGCAAATTCCAAGTCAAGCATTTTCCATCAAGCTAAAATAAGAAATATTATAAACTATATTTTATTATATATAAAAAAGAATTATAAGCTGCCTATTTCTGATAAAGGCCTAAACTGAACTGTCTGTCACCGACAACGAGGGGATTGTATTTATGGGGCAGGATTTGACTTGAATTAATTAATGTTGGTGATCTGCAGGGCACTGCACTAATCATCACTTTGGTATGCACTGAATGCGATAAACGGCACAGGATTATTATAGGGCTTTAAGTTTTAACAGTCGGTGTATTAAAATTGAGAATATATAATTAAACGAAGGAAAGCTCAATCACACAAACAGATATATACATAATACTATTTTATCTAGAAACGTTATACAAATAAAAATAGACATTATCAATTTCTTCCATATTCTTCCATAAAAAATTAATGTTAATGCAAATGAAATCAATGTTTTAGCAATGATTATAGTTTAAAATTCAATCAATACAAAAATTCGTTAATTTGAAAGTTCAGAACATAAACCACGTATTTTAAATAAAAATAATATGGTGTCTTCAGAACGTCAATGAGAAATCTCGTCTATTTCAACGTAAATACTCAACTCCACACAATTCACAAGTGTCACTATTAGTTCGGATTAAGCAAGCGAGTAAGCATTTGCTTGAGAGTCACCAGATGGTGGACATGCATTCGGACGGCAGCGAACCTGACACATATTATTCAATATGCAAACACGCTTGTTTTGCATGTCTGCATAATATCGTATGTATGCGAACATACAATCTGCACTAATTCAATTAAAATACGTACTAAATACGGCAGAGTGATAATCAAGAATGGACACGTGTCATTTCTCGAAAAGAAAGCGATACGCTGATGAGATAATTGTAGCAGACTTAACAAGTGCTGGCTCTAGAATGCAAAACGGAAAAAAGCAGTTTGCGTGTAATAACAAGAAAAAAAAAAAAAAAGAAAAAGAAAAAGAAAATCAATTAATACTGCGACTGGAGAGTTTTCTAAACTGACTTGCGAAGTAAGCTCTTGCTTTTCAAACGCTTTGAGAAACTTGGAAGTTGGCGCACACCGTTCAGGTGAAGAAGACCTTGGGTGCCAATAACTTTAACGGAAGTTTAACGAATCGGAGAAGCTTAGATTCTCGTTGCTTTGAAAAAACAATTAATAAGGTGTAATTGGCTTAGAATCAGCATTATTATAATAAGATATTAAAATCGTATAATAAAAGAGAGATGAGACTACTGCCAAGTATTTATGTAATAAAAAACGAGAGTGTCAAAAGATTGATAAAAGATTATTTGGACATTAACTTTCGTTTCCTGGATGTCGATAGAGCAGACACCTGAAGTGCGCTGAAGTGAGAAAGCATTTGAGTAGGACCAATCAATGAAAGAATCACACACGTACCAAAGACAAAATTCGAAAGTTGCAACGGACATGAAGTTTGCGAGAAAGAGATCGCTTTCCAGTTCTCGTTTTCTCCAAATACTGCATTCAGTCAACCTTCTTTTTAATTAAAAAGACAAATTCGAAAGTCAAGCCTGGCCAACTATTAATATTCATATATGAAACCAATAACCAATGCAAAATTTACAGAAGATCGAAACGCATCGATAATTATCAGAATTATAATTTTTGTCGGTTTTCTACCTTTTGGAACAAACATATCTGCTTTAGGGTAAAATATAAATAAAAAAAAATTTGCAAATTCCTCTGCAAAAACCGCAATATACATCCGCGTGAAAAAATAGCAAAGGCATATCATGGCTCACACAGGGAGTAAAGCAGATCGAGCAAATAATATTCGACCGAACTCTCTCGTTTCAACCATGTGAACACAGGTTTTATTTGCTAGAACGAACGAAACGCAAATCGAAATGTTCGCCTGTTATTAATAGTACGCCAGCGTAAAGCGACTATTAGACACGAGTTTTCAGAAACAAGTTTAAACGATTTCAAATATTCTGATGCAAAATGATCATCCAGGTCTTCCTGCGAATTTAGTTCGCTCAAGGCAAAAATTTATCATTGATTTTCGCTCAAAGGTTTGAGAGAAATCAACGAACAGCCGATTTTTCCATCACTGATTTTTCCATTCAAAAATATAATCAGATTTGAAATTATAATGTATACAAGATTTTCAAAACATTTTTAGAGAGGAATTTCAAGAGGTTTTTAGGAATTTTAAGGGAATTGGACAATTTTTAAGTGATTTTTTTACAAAATTCAAAAGGATTTTAGGATTTTAAAAAGAGTGAGTATAATTTGAAAGGATTTTGGGATATTTCGTAATTTTTTAACCCTTTAACAGCCAGTGGGACACATACGTGGGATGTATGTGTCCCACTGGCCGTTAAAGGGTTAAAGGAATTCATGCAATTTTAAGAGACTGCTAAGAATTTAAAGAAATTTTTAAGGGATTCTAAATGTTTTAGAATTTTGGGGAATTTTAAGAGGTTCTTAAGAATTTTAAAAGATTTAAGGTTTATTTTAAATTTTAAGGAATCTCAAAAGATTTGTAAGATTTTTATGGGATTTTAGGAAATTTTAAATAATTTTAAGTGATTTCAAGAGATTTTTCAGATCTTTGAAAGATTTTGTGAAAATTGTAAAGGATTTCATGGAAGTTGATAAGATTTGTAATTTTTTAAGAGGTTTTAAAGATACAAAAAGATTTCCAATGTTAGTTCCTTAAAATTTCAAGAATTTTCTGGGAATTTTGAGAGATTTTAAAGTTTTTCAGGGAATTTCATTCAGAGATTTCAAAAGATTTCAAAGAATTTCAAAGGCTGTAATTTTTTTAAGATCTTTCAAGAAATTTGTCGATTTTCAAAAGATAATGTGGAACTTTGATGGATTTGGTGGATTTTTAAGAGATTTATAACAATTTCAAAATATTTCAAGAGTTTTTTATAGAATTGCGAAGGATTTCATGTTTGACGAGATTTCTAATGATTTTAAGGGATTTTAAATGATAAGAAATTTCAAGATGCTTTTATAGGATTTTTTTTTAGAGATTTTCATGAATTTTAACATGGATTTCAAAAGATTTTGAAAAATTTTGTGGGATTCCACGTGATTTCATGGAATTTGATGAGATTTCTAAAACTTTTAATAGATTTTAATGGAATTTTAATTACTGTCAAAAAATTTGAAAGAATTTCAAGAGTTTCTGATAATTTTAAAGGATTTTAAGGGATTTTAAATTTTATCATGGAATTTTCAGAAATTTTAAGAGAATTCAAGAGATTCTAATGATTTTAAAAGACTTTATGTGGTATTTTTAAGGATTGTATGAAATTTTATAAGATTTACAATAATTTTGAGGGTTTTTAAGAGATTTTCTGATTTCTAAACGATTTTATGGAATTTTTAATGATTTCATGGAATTTGATGAGATCTATAATACTTTTACTAGATTTTAAATGACTTAAAAGGTTTTTAAATGTTATCCTAGAATTTTAAAGAATTTCATGAAGTTTCTGTGATATTTCAGAGATTTTCACGACTTTTATCAAATTTCAATGGGATTTCAAGGGATTTTTATGACTTTTAAAATATCTTATGGGATTTAAAGGGATTTATAACTTTTCAGGAAATTTTATTGAGGGATTTCAAAAGAATTTTTTATGATCTTTAAAAGATTTTATAGAATTTACAAGGATTTCAAATATTTTTGTAAAATTTTAAAGGTTTATAAGAGATCTTTATAATTTTGAAAAGATTTTGTAAAATTTGTAAGGATTTCATGGAATTTGACAAAATTTCAAATGATCTTAAGACATTTTAAATGTTAAGAATCTTCAAGAGCCAATCAGGTTTGCAACAACAACATATGCGAGATTTTCGAGACATTTCCTTACACCACTTCTTTAAAATATAAAAAAAAAATATAAAATAAAAAAAAATAAGAATACAAAATTTTTTTACACGAATATTCTTCTCAACTGCATATTGCAAATATGAATTTCGATTCTTTCACTTTATACGACTCCCCTCAATTGAATGTGGTTTGCAACAAGACTTCCGTTCTTTTCTCGTTTTCTTTCATTTCCATTCGTAAACAATTTTCATCTTCCACCGATATTTTGCGAATTGCTTTTATCACCTCCGAAATTACACGAGTGATTGGTTGGTTTGTCGCACATAACCGGAACCAGTACACGTCGGATCTATCGCATTTTATGGTACGCAGTAAAATTTGCGACGGTACAAAGTTATGAATTTGCCCCTCTCGACTATATAGGATATTTTCCCATTTCTCTTGGCAACTCGTATCCTATGTCGATTCTACTACCTCGATGCAGCTCCTCGCCGCCCTCTTCGACCCCGGCAGTCTCGGCTCGGTGATTACGGCTTTATGACTCGCGATACCCTTCATCCAAAATATGCTTTTCTGAATTCTGAGCGCGTTGGCCATGGCTGGTCACTCATGCAGCTTGGTTATATGAGATATGGAATATTATATTCAATCTTCGGCAAGGGGTTGCAAAATTATTTTCTTCAAGTCCGGAGAAATTCAGAAAACGGAAAAAAAACATGTACCGAGTCTAAAACCGTCTTCATGCAAAATATAATACGTGAGAGGAAAAGAAAGCGGAAAATGTGGCAACAACCACAACTATGAGGCAACTATTATAATATAGTTACAACTATTTCATAATAGTTGCCAAAACCACATATGCTTCTGCTAACCACAATCATGATTATGACATCTCAAATTAATAGTCGTTCATATGGTTCTGAACATTCAAATGAACGAATTTTTGTATTGATTGTATTTTCAAGTATAAACATTGCTTAAACATTAATTAATTTGCATTAACGCTAACTTTTTATCGAAGAATATGGAAGACATTTATAATATCTATGGTTATTTTTAGTTGTAATGAAATGTTTCAACTAAATTAACATCGAAATTAACATGAAATGAACCTTTTTTTTTTGCGAATGTGTGTGGAAAATCTTTTAAAGACACTCGGAAGGGTCCGCCCGTTTTCTTCCCTGAGGGATAGCAGCTATTAGTTTTCTCGTCTTATCAGGTTTTCTTCCTTCCTCATTTATCGTAGGATTCTTTCTAAATATAAAGAGACTTCATCCCAGAATTCCTTACTCTCGAGCATCACCCTAATTACGTTATCAGATGTCATGTGTCAAACTTCATGAAATGAACCTTCACTCATAGAAATCGAACACGATCAAGATATTTCTTAGCAAACGAAACCGAATTCGGATGATAATGTCCCGCGGACAGGTAGGTGGATGTGGTTACCCTGACGTTGATTGGTTGTGCTCTGCACGTTGTTTTGTGGGAGGAAGAGAGTGTGGCAAGAGAGAGTAGAACCGGATGCGCGGGATAAGAGAAAGAGGGACGGATGAGTGAAACAGAGGTTGAATTTAGAGGGGAGGACTGTAAAGTGGTAACCGCAGTACTCGGTATGGGAGCTATCGAGAACAGATTGCAACTCTCCAGCTCTCCACCACCAGAAACCCCTTTTGGTTTCGTCCCATCCGACCTTCCACCCCTAATTCTCATCAACATCCCTCTATTTTGCCTACCCCTTATCCAGTCGCATGCCTGACACCGCCGTCTGTTGCACTCTAGCCGCTAAACGACCCTGCTTACCTCGTGTCTACAAAACACCTTACAACCCCGCTTCCAGTCCAACTCCTATTAACAGGTGTTAGCTTGACTTAGCAATTGACAAGGGAATCGAATGGACTCGTTCTGGACACTTTCAAACTGTTCACAAACATTAATGGAAAACTTTATTCTCCAATTCTTTTGTTTATAATTGTCAACAAGGGCAGGGGATGAGAGGAAGGAGGTAAACGGTCCAGAGTTGGTAATGTTGTTTATGGACGATCCCTTAAAATGACTTAATGTGGGAGCGAAGGTTTATACTGAATAATACCGACTTTGAGGAACGCTTTGTTCGAAAGAGAATTAGAAAGCTGTGCACGTTCTGCGTACATCCCCTTGCAATTCCGGAAAACTAGGAAAAGTAGTGGACACACATACATAAACTTGTGCAGACGAACAACTCGATCCGGATTGCAGCAGCAATTAAGTTTTATGGTCGCGCAACGGGGACCTGTTTTGAACGCGTCGATGGTCTCTCGTAAACTCCAAGTCGCCGGAGGCAGTTCAACCCTTTTCCCAGGATGACGAGCCAGGACAGGAGCACTGGCTCTAATCTTCTCGTCGGAACGTGTCTCAGCTCAAGATCGCCTCGGCGGTTCCGCTCAATTTTCCATTTATCGATGGCGAATACCACCCACGAACCGCCAGCTCCAACCGATTCTTTTGCAATTTTTTTGTTCTTACTTTTAATGAGTTTCATTACTCTTCATTGTCACTGATCCAAAACTATCTTGAGTAAAAGAAGTTTTATAAAGGTTTTATAAAGGTTTCCCTCGAAGTATAGGGAAATCTAATAAAGAAATTCTGAACTATTGTCGAAGGTACTCTACACCTAATTTCTGTCACTAACTGAACCGTTTTTGGTAGTTCTTGATGAACGTTTAAAGAGCGATCAAATTCTTTGGATAAAAAGTGGTGGAGAAAAAGGAGAGTGTATATAGAGGTGAGTCTGATTACACCGTAGGCTCGACGGGAAGGAATTAATTATGCATACCTAATGGAACAGCAGCTGGCCCGTAGCCACGCTTACCTGTTGCTCCAAATCGTTTGTGTGTGCAAGAGTACGTCGACGTTAAAGAAGTCCTTCCCAGGGGAAGAGGCTGGATGCGGTATAGAAGGACGGATAGACGCAGTGAAATTCGTCGGTGGAGAAAGAGAGGCTGAGATGGGAGAAAAACGATAGAGCCTCCAGCAAGACGCGGCAACTTAAAGATTCCCAAGAGGCAACTGAAGAGGAACTTCTGATGCGATGTAAGATGTTATACACGGTACCTGACCAAAGGAGCTTCCTTAAATCAACTCAAGAGATTTTCTCGAGTCTATTGAAGGAGTTTACTCAAATTTAGATTAAACAGCATTCAGTCAAACTCAATTATCATGTGTAAAGAACCTATTTTAATAGGAGGAGATACAGTAGTAGTTGGAAAATAGATTTTCTTTTTGTTCTGAATTATTGATTACTAGCAATATTGCTAAAGCGCGCGGAAAAAATTTTGCACGGACAATTAGTAATATTTAAATATTGAAAAGATACAATATTACATGATTTCAATTTGAAGTTCAACGATTTTAGAATCTTAAAAGCTTAAAATATACAGTTTTTGCAATTTTAAGATAAAGTTATTTGATTACATTAAATTTTGAAAAATTTTCGGTAATTTTGTGAAATTTCGAAGTATTTAACAATATTTTGAAGCATGTTCAGTAATTTTAAGGAATGTTAAAGTAATGTTAAGAAATTTCAATGGATTTTACGAGATTTCGATCGGTTTAAGGGATTATACAAAAGTTATTGGGGTTTTAGGGAATTTAAAAAAATATCAAGGGACTTGACGAGATTTCGACCAATAATTTACCATAAAAATTAATTTCACTCAGTATAGAGATAAGTATACATAAATTTTAAATTTTGAATTTGGTTACGTTAATAATCATTTTGACACGAGTCTAATATCGAAATACATTGAAAATTTAGGAATTTTATGGAATTTTAAAAGATTTCATAGGAGATAATGGGATTTTAAATGTTATCGTAGAATTTTAAAGAATTTCAAGAAGTTTCTGAGAATTTTTAGAATTTTTCATGACTTTGATCAAATTTCAATTGGACTTCAAGGTACTTTTATTAAGGAACTTCAAAAGCTTTTTATTATTTTTAAAAGATTTTCTATAATTTACAAAGATTTCGAAGGTTTTCGTCAAATTTTAAGGATTTTCGAAAAGATGCACATTTTTTAAGAGATTTCAAGAAATTTTTCGATTTTTAAAAGATATTGTGGAATTTTTATGGATTTGATGGAGTTTTATGAGATTTCTAAAAGATTATGTAAAATTTTAAAGGATTTCATGGAATTTGATAAGATTTCTAATTATTTTAAGGGATTTTAAATATGAAGGAATTTCAAGAGGTTTCTAGGAATTTTTTAGACATTTTCATGAATTTTAACGTGGATTTCAAAAGATTTATGATTTTGAAAATTTTCGTAAAATTTTAAGAGATTTCAGGATATTTTGTGAAATTTTAAAGAAATTCATGCAATTTTAAGAAATTTTAAGGGATTTTTAATATTTTTAAATTATGAGCATTTTTAAGAGATTTAAAAAAAATGTTAAAGATTTCGACGAATTCAAGCGATTTTTAAGGTTTTTGTGAAATTTTAATGAATTTAAAATGATTTGAAGGAATTTCAATGGGTTTGGAGGAATTAAAAATTTAAATTTAAATTTAAAAATTTTTATTTTAAAAGATTTCTAAAAATTGCGAGGCATTTTATGTAATTTTTCGATATTTTTAATAATTGTAAAGGGTTTCAAGAGATTTTTCTGATATTTAATTGATTTTGTGAAAACTTTAAAGTATTTCATAGAATTTGATAAGATTTCTATGTAATATTTTTAAGGGATATATATAAAAGATATAAAGATTTTAAATGTTACCGTAAAATTTTAAGAGTTTTTCTGGGAATTAGAAGAGATTTTAAAGTTTGTCGTGGAATTTCAAAAGGTTTCTAGAAACTTTTAAGCGATTTTCATGAATTTAAACGTGGATTTCAGAAGATTTATCAGTTTGAAAATTGTTTTCGAATTTTTAAGGGTTTCATGGAATTTGAAGATATTTCTAATACTTTAAATAGATTTTAAAAGATATAAAAGGGATTTCAATTGTTATAATTGAATTTAAAAGAATCTCAAGAAGTTTCTCAAAATTTTAAGAGATTTTCACGAATTTTAAGCGATTTCACGGGTTTTCAAAGGTTTCTTGGAATTTTTAAAGATTTTCACGAAGTTTAACATAGATTTTAAGCGATTAGAGAAATAAAACATAATAAATTATATAATAATGAAAAAGAACGTAAATGCGCGCGCGGTTCAAAGGTAAAAGTTGCACTATGAAACTGTAAAAATTGACAGATATATAAAAAGAATTCAATAACAAAGACTTCGATTAAAAAGTCTCACAAAACAACCACAGGAGTTCAACAAGAAGATTATTCGATAGAGGATAAGGAGAATGAAGTTAGGAAAGAAAAGACGTAGTGATGAAAGAATGAAGGTTTGGTGGCGGAGAAGATTGGAGGTAGAGTAAGTGAAATTGAATTCGTTCGACAAGAAAGGAATGGACGGGTATCAGGAAAGAAAGAAATATTGAAGTCGCGTGCAAAATGGGGTATAAAGTTCTTCCTTCAGGAAGTGGATCTACTGTTTCGTGTTAACAATTCCTAGACTAGAAATCAAAATTCGAAATATCGAATTAATACGTCAAAAGGAAAATCGACATTTAAAGTAATTGTTACAAGAATTATTCGTTTCAAAAATGATTTCTCCTAATACTATAAATAATAAATCATTTCTACTAATACTTCAATTACTTAGCAACAGCTTCAGAAGTAACTATATACCTATTGAATTTGATTCGCTTGATGGAATAGGTTTGAGTGTTAATCCATTAAAACGTATGTTTAGCTGACATTTGGTCTTTACAAAACTTTGTCCAACAGAACTTAGAGTCGTAATAAACTTAATAGGATGAGTTGACATTCGAGCATTTTCGTCGATGTTCCTGAGCAATATAATCGTCGAATTTCTGATTGAAATTGACTTAATTAGTTAATTCATTCTCTTTCCCTAATAAATTCTTCATCAATAAGCATTACTTCTATAAAAGTAATGCTAATGCTAATGCTAACTCTATAGAGTTCTGTTAAACGTTAATAAGCTCTGAAAGAAAGATAAATCTGTAAAAGAAGATTAGAAGATATGGTTTTCACCTTCGAAGCGTGAAAAGAACAGCAACGTAATCATCAACAGTGACAAATAATCATCACAACAAGTGACAAAGGGCAATATTTTTCGCCGAGAGTAGAGAAGGAAAGAACGGAATAAGTCAGAATGGAAGCACTCGGAATGATGGAGTAAACGGTGAAAAGCTCTTCCATCTGAAGAAGTATTCAAATTAGCAAAAGTTGTCATGACATTTTCTAAATAGTAACAACCGGGAAGAGTGCGAATTGCAAATGGAGAGCGCAAATGGCGCTGGGAGTGGGAAGTGGAAGTAAAAAAAGGAATAACTGCAGAAAAGGAGCAGCCGAGGAAAGAAGATATTGCTGCTGTCGCCGGGAGTCAGAGAAAATCAGGCGATGCGAATAATTGAAATTTTCCACTGCGAGAACTTAACTTCTATCGATGGTAATGTGCACAGGCAGATCTCGACGTTTTAATGCCTCGTCATATTCGAGAAAAGTTGAAGGACTTACGATACGAATTCCACGAATCATTTGAAACTTGCTACAACAAGCCGGAAGAAAAGATCTTAGCTACACTAATATCAATACAATCAATACTAAAAGTTACTGGATTGGATTTGATGCCAAAAACAACTGTTTTTGTATAAAGCTGTTCAGCTGCCTTTATAAGGTGTCTTTATAAACTGTTTCAACTATGAATCTTTGAATAAAAAAAATGAAGAAAGAGCTGATTCAGATGACAGCAGCAGCAGTTTTTATGCTTTGTTGTCGGATGTAGTAAATCAAGAGAAGGAAATAATAAATAATGACAGAAGTAATAAAGGTATGGGTATGAGCCGAGTGAGAGGTTCGGATGGGAGGCATTAATTAGCAGCCCCGATGGAAGTGTGGATATTAGTAATTGGCAGTCGGAGAGAAACCGCTGTGCTGGACTAGTTAATAGTTTATAACAGAAAACAGTGACGGGAGTTTGCATTCACGTAGATCGTAGAAGTGGAGGGTTGTAGGTGGTGATACAGGTACTATAGGTTGTTATCAAAACTTCCAAAGTCGGACGGTTTCACCCCCAACCTTTCTCACTCTGTTTCTCTGTTTCTCTCCTTGTCTTTCTTGTCCTCTCGCTCTTCCACCCCCCACACACAGGCAAACGCATTCAATTCGAGATGTTCGCGACTCAAAAGTTTGTCACAACTTGTACCTACACTATTCCTTGAACCTGGGGTGAATATGGCCGCCAATGGTGACACACGACAATTCAGTAAAGCTCTAATTGCCCTAAAGAAAATAGGAGAGGATTTTCTTGGAATAGGTATACCCTACCTGGAAAATGACGTCACTATTTTTGCGATATAGAGGAGAGATTAACTAACTAGAATATGTGTACACCGTAGCTGAATAGCAAGATAATAATAATAGATAATATCAAAGATAAGTCTTTGAATTTACTAAAAAAAATCATTTATCGAATCATTTGTAAAATAAGGTATTTTCTAATTGGACTGAAGTTTCAGTAAACGAATTTTTTTCTTCTTCAAAAATTTCGAAATATTTTAAACGATTTAAATAGACTTAGAATTATTTGAAATGATTTCAAGATTTTTAAATATGTTTTAAGTGACTTTAAGGATTTTTAATGGAGTTCAAATGAATTTAGGAGATTTTAAGAATTTTAAAAAGATTTCAAGACATTTAGGGGATTTCGTGGAGACCTTAGAATATTTTGAGTAATTTTAGGGAATTAAAAGGGATTTTAAAGAGACTTTCAAGGATTACTCTCTAAATCTGAATTAGTGAAAAGTAGGTCACTAATTTACTTTAGTGATATTTTTTACTAATTATTAGTTGTTTTTGACTATTTCAATTCACAATTTTCAACTTTAAATCTAAAGTTTTAATCAAAAATGACTAACAATTAATAGAATTTTTTACTAAAGTAAATTAGTGACCTACTTTTCACTAATTCATATTTAGAGAGTAAGAAGGATTTTAATTGATCTTAAAGAATTTCAAGATATTTCAAGCAAATAAGAGATTTTTAAAAGAATTAAAGGATAGAAATTAGAAGAAATTTGAAGAGATTTAAAGATATTTTAATAAACTCCAAAGGATTTCGAAATATTTTTAACGATTTTAAGATATTTCAAGTGTTTGTATTAAATTTCAAGGAATTTCAAAAGAGTTTAAGGATATTCGGTTTCAAAACATTAAAAATAATTTGAAATTGATTTAAATACATTTTAAAAAATTGCAATGGATATTAAATGAATTCAAGAGAATTTAAGAATTTTCTAGAGGTTTCAAGACATTTAAAATGATTTTAAGAAATTTCAAGGAAATAATTTTAATGAAATCCCTTAAAATCCCTCAATCCCTAAATTCATTAAAATCGTTTAAACTATATTAAAATCCCTTGGAGTTCATTAAATCTCTTTCAATTTCTTTAAATTTGTGAAAATCTGTGAAAGTTCTTGAAAATAATGTAAAATCACAGAAAAAATCTTTTGATAATCCTGACAAAAGTTTAAAAAATCCCTTTAAATCCTACAAATCAATCAAAATTTCTTAGCATCCTTTGAAATTTCCTAAAATCACTATAAATTTCTTGAAATCCCTTGAAATTCATTAAAATCACCTAAAATAGTTTGCAATCCTTTAAAAAACATTTAAAATAATTGGAAATGATTTTAAGAAATTGAAATACATTTTACGTGATATAAAAAAATTTCAATGGATTTGAAATGAATTCAAGCGGATTTAAGAATTTTCAAAAGATTTCGAGACATTTGAAATTATTTTAAGAAATTTCAAGAAATTAATTCTAATGAAATCCTTTAAAATCCCTTAATCCTTAAATTCATTAAAATCGTTTAAATTATACCAAAATCCTTGGTAGTTCATTAAAATCTCTTGAAATATCTTGAAATCTTCTCCAATTTCTTTAAATTTGTAAAAATCAGTAAAAGTTCTTGAAATTTTGTGAAATCTCTGAAAAAATCTTTTAATAACTCTTTCAACACTTTTAAAAATCCCTTCAAACCCTAAAAATCAATCAAAATCGCTTAGCATCCTTTGAAATTCCTTAAAATTTAATCACATAAATCTCTTGAAATCCCTTGAAATTCCTTAAAATCATTTAAAATCTTTTGAAATCCTTTAAAGTATATTTAAAATTTTTTTAAATTCTATGAAATCTCTAAAAATTCTAGGCAAAATTGGATATAAATTTCTGCCAGTGAATAAATAAAAATCGTGTGTTTTGGAACCTTTTTTTTATATTTTCATTCCAATAAATGAAAAATAAAAAATCGTCAGACTGGACGTCTGAAACTTCAACCTAATTATTTTCTAGATGATTGTACTTACAGAGTTCTCGGTGAAAATTTAAGAAACTTGGATTTACCTGCAACAAAGAAAATGAAATTGAAAAATTAATAAATATATTAATAGATTAAAATATCCTTAACTTCCTTAAATAATCGTAAATATCCTAAAAGCCTGTAAATTGTTTATAAAATCCCTTAAAATTTTTTAAAGTCCCTTGAAATCTTCTAAATTCCTAAATTTTAAATCTCTAAAGAATCAGTCAAAAGTCACTAAAATTTTCTTTAGCTTAGTAACGCTTACTGAATATTTTAGTGACTTTCCACTGAGTCAATTTTAGAGAGAAGCAACGTTGGTAAAATTTCTGCTAATAGTATTATATAATAATAATAATTATTATTACTATTATTATTATTGTTATTATTATTATTTAAGGTACTTATAAAAGAGTTTGATGAATAATTTTGAAGTAGAATTTAACAGCTTCTGCAATAGGTTTTTACATTTCAAAAGGTGCTAAAGCCAAATTTAATATGCGCTACGTATTTAAATCACTTGCATAAAAGTAAATGCAAAATACATCTTCCGAGATTCAGGGAATCTGGAATCTCTTTTCAAATCAAATATAATTCCAGCTTCAGAATCTGAAAAACCGTCAAGACCGAAGATTATAAATTTATAAATGAAAAAAGTTGTATGTAGAAGCGTCTAAAAAAGAATATCAAGCAAAAAAATCTTAATTTTAAATATGCAAGCAGTATGGAATATTTAGTAATTTAATACACAACGACTCAAGGAAAATCAGGAAAAATTGAACTCGTTTGAAAAAGGCCGCATTAGACTAGTTGTTTTAGGATCGTAAAAGCGCTTCACACTTTCTCTAGTGCATATACTCATACTCATAAATAATATAGCAGCCGTTCGATGCAAATGTCGTGACTTGTATGAACATACCTGTTGACTATTGCATCCGGAAGTGAAACAAAATTAAAGCGGAGTGATCAATACTTCAGGCCGGAACTGTAGAACATATTCCAAGAAAAAGTTTCCCTACAAATTCACCCTCACGAGTGTGAATTTGCGTATTTGTAAAATAATATTTTCAACGAATGCTGAATAGTTCAAGAATATGTATAAATATGAAATGCGACCTTACCATAAGAAAAAGGCAAATTTGAATGTTAAAAAGGCTGCAACAGTTGTATGCTCAACGCAAATTGAATTGAGTACAAGTTCAACAAAAGGGAGAAGAGAATTTTAGTGACGAATAGAAAATCTGATACAAACTTCGAATTTATATCAGGATGTATTTCTGTAGAGAATTTCTGAGAAAAGCAACGAAACCATGAATCCAGTTACCTCTGCAGGAAGCGGGATGATTACATTCTGCGAAACGTTGAGTATTTTTTTTCTAGATAATTATATCGCGGTGGTTTAGAAGTCTCTGTTTTTCTGAGTATACATCTTGAAATTTCGTATTTTACTGATTTACTGATACCATTAAGAAGATTTTTGTTTGTTTGTCTATATTTACCTACATCTAGTTACGTACTAGCGACAACAAGAGTCACATCATAAAACTAATTAAGGCAGTGTAGCGTGCTTAATGCGGCACAGAATTCTATAGGATTGCATGGAAAATACGCAAATCTAAGGAACAGGAACGATGCAATTTTGTACAAAGGCTCCAGTCTTGAAGGATAAAATGAACTAAAGTTACGAATCTGTCAAATGTTATTAATTAGATATGAAATTATCCTGGTAAGGAGTTGTTGCCCGTTTCCGACTTGAGTGTTATATTGCAGACAAGAAATGGCCACTGCGAAATATTCTGTCGCTCCGGCGATCTTTAATTATGTGAATTAATTAAGGAAAGTACTGCGTTTGTCATGTCTCCTTATCGACTCAACAATTCGCACTCATTTAGATATCATAAAAGTAACGCTTTAAAAAAATATATATAAAATATAAAATAATGTTTAAAAATGCGAAATACACATTTCAATCGACTGAATGTGTAAAAAATCCGTAAAATAAATAAAAGACATCCGTAAAAGTCACACACATTTATAATAAATACATAAACTAATGAAAGTGCATTGCACAATCTGTTCGTGCGTCAAAGGTGGACTCGAGTTCATTTTCCAGAACCAGCGCAAAGAAATATTCGAGATGGTAGAAACAAAACGAAAAAGTCCAATTAAAGCGTCATTCAGTAATTTTATCACATAATTAAAAACAAGTTCTGTCAATAGATATCCCAGTGCATATCTCTCGTTCCCTTTATTCGCAAGTCTCTCATCAAAGTGGCAACAATTATGTTAAATGAACCAAAGAAGAACTCTCTCAGCTTGGAGGAGATAAAAGGCAACAAAAGATTCATCTCGTAGAAGAAGTAGAAACACTTTTGCAGACTCGCAAACTTGAGATATAAAACGAAAAAAATAGAATTCTTAATGTCGAGAAATTGTATATTACATTGACTGCTACTATCTTTATTCTAACTTTCAATCTTTATTCTGAATTTCAGAGTTTCGCTTCATTACCTATTGGTAACAAAATTTTCAGTCAGGGAAAATAGAAATTGATATATATTGAAATATATGATATCGTTTTCGTATTACATATATAACTTTTATAGTTTATTTAACACATTTTAGAAACTATTTAAGGATTTCGAAGGAATTTTAAAGTTCCTTGAGAAATTTTAAAGGATTTTAAAAACCTTGTAAGAATTTAAAGAAATTTTGATTTTTGAGAGTGATTCTAAGAAATTTTAATGTTCCTCGTGGATTTTAAAGGATTTAACGAGATTTTTATGATTTTCTAAAGATCTTGTGGAATTTTAGGGAAAATTGAAAAGTTTAAAAAAAATTTTAAAGATTTTTACGTATTTTAAGGGATTCTAAAATTTTTTCTGAAATTTGAAGAGACTTCATGATATTTTAAGAGATTTTTAAAGAAGTTTAGGGAATTCAAAGAATTTTAAGGAATTTTAGAGTTCCTTGAGAAATTTTAATGTTCCTCATGGAATTTTAAAGGATTTCAAGAGATTTTTATGATTTTCTAAAGATTTTGTGGAATTTTAGGAAATTTTGAAATGTTTTCAAAGATTTTTAAAGATTCTTACGTATTTTAAGGGATTTTAAAGTTTTTCGTGGAATTATAAGGAATTTTAAGATACTAGTAAGAATTTTAAAGGATTTTAAGAAATTATAAATATTCTCTTGGAATTTAAAAATATTTTAAAAGGCTTGTAAGATTTTTAAGAAATTTTGATTATTTTAAAGTGATTTTAAGAAATTTTAAGAGATTTTAAGTCCTTATAGAATTTTAAAAAGTTTTAAGTCATATTTGATTTTTAAAAGATTTTGTAAGATTATTTATTTCAAGATACATTTTAGGGAATTCATGGAGTTTTAGGATTTCATGGAATTTTAAATATTCTGGTAGAATTTTAAGATCTTCAAAGATGTTTCTAGGAATTTCAAAAGATTTCAGCTGATTTTAAGGGATTTCCATAGGTTTCCAATAATTTTAAGAGATTTTGAAGCATTTTAAGAGATTTGAAACTTCTTCGTGGAATTAAAAAATATTTCAAGAGATTTAGAAAATATTTCGTGAAATTTTGAAAGATTACAGGAAATTTTAAGAAATTTTTAAGAATTTAAACAGATTTTGAAGTTTTTCGTGGAATTTAAAGTATTTCAAAATGATTTTCAGGAATTTTAAACAGATTAGTGAAAATTGAAGGGATTTCATGAAATATTAACTTTGAAGGAATTTCGTGGAATTTTGAAATTTTTCTAGGATTTTCAAGAAATTTCAATTTTAAGAGATTTCCAGGAATGTAAATTTTAGAGATTTTTATAATTTTCGACTTTGAAAAGATTTTTTGAGATTTTCGTTTCCAAAAATTTTTATTTAGGAATTCGAAAAGATTTTTTAGAATTTTAAAAGATTACATTGAAATTTTAAGAGATATTTAGGAATTTTAAGGAATTAAAAAGTTTTTCGTGGAATTTAAAGGACTTTAAATCTTTTTGAGGAATTGTAAAAGAATTACTAAAAATTTAAGGGATTTGTGCGCATTTTTAATACTTTTCTGCCAGGGAAATTTGTCTGAAAGTCAAGCAGAAGTCAGGAAAAAGTCAGGGAAATTGAAAAATTGAATTTCGTGGCCACCCTGAAAATTTTTCCCCATAAGTAGTTAAATCTGAAAATGTGTTCAAGGTTCATTATTTCCGATATTTTTTTCATCCAATTCGCATTCTGAGACCTGAAGGAAACTCGCAATCATTAAAATCCCGCGGAGCTACTCGTATCACTCTCTACGGGTTGTGTGTACATGGGGAGGAATAGAGAGGAATGAAGAGGTGAAGGGGTGCACAGGACAGGGGATTTAACACGTGTATACTTCAGTTTAGAGCATGGATGCAAATAGTCCGTGATACACACTCCACGTCACGTACCTTTGTACATACTCGCGTGCACGCGTGTCTGCCGCAGACGCAACGAGGATTGCTGTAACTAACCTGGCTCTCTCTATCTCAATCTCATACTACGAACCCCTGCAGCGAGGAATTTACTGCTGATAATTGCAGAGAATTAACGACAGCGTATCACTGTCGGATAGTTTGAATTTTGGAATATTGAAACAATGTGTACAGAATTTCATCCCGTACTCTGTTCATTTAGATTCATTTAACAATTTCGAGAAAACATATACATATAATATTTGAATTGCATCTAATTGCATCACTATTTATACTTAATAGAGAGATAAATATGAAAAAGAGAGTCGAAACCTCGTATAAAATTAACATATTAATTATTTTAATTTTAATAATTATTTTAATTTTAGTAATTATTTAATAATTATTCAATTAAATTTAGGTATTTATTTTTGACTAGCAGGTAGTTTGCGTCATGCAAAACATGCTTGGTTGCTAAATAATAATATTAAAATTTTTTTTACAAAAACTACATTTTTTTGAATAATTTTTAAAGGTGAGAAATAGGTTTTAAAGGAGTTTCAGGAGTTTCGTATAAAATTTCAAGACATTTTTAATCATCCGGGATTTAAAACCTACCAAAAGTTTTGAACGTTGAAATGAACGAAATATTTTTTCCCAATTATTCTATTTTATCCAAAAATGTTAATTTCAATTTTAATTTAGTTTAAACGTTTCCTTTTAACTAAAAATAACCACAGATATTATAAATTTCTTCCATAAAAAATTAATGTTAATGCGATTGAATTAATGTTTTAACAATTTTTATAGTTTAAAATACAATCAATACAAAAATTCGTTCATTTGAATGTTCAGAACTTAAAGCACATGATTTAAGAAGATTTAAAGAATTTTTAAGACGTACAGAGATAAATAATTAATTTAATTAATTTAATAATTTCAAGGAATTTTTTTTAAGAATTTTAAGAAGTTATAAGATTTTCAAGAGATTTTATAAAATTTTATATTTTAATGATTTTGAAGAAATTTCAAAGAGGCTTTAAAGGATTTCTAGAGATTTTAAGGGATTTTGGGAAATATCAAGAGATTTTTAATGATTTTTAAGAATTTTCATATTATTTAAACAGATTTCAAGTGATTTTTAAGGCATTTAAATGGATTTTTGAAGAAATCAAAACAGTTTCGGGATTTTCGCCAGATTTCCAAAAATTTTTAAGGGATTATTAAAAGGATTTTAAAGGATTCATTTTTAAAGGGATTTAAAAAAATTTAAAGGATTTTAAAAGAAATTGTAGACACGGCGAAAAGAAAATGAAAAAAATGTCTGAATTTACCATTTAAAAAAGTTAAAATTACGCTCTGAACGAAAATAGGAGAATTTACATTTTTCTTAGCAAAAATTACAATTTGAAATAGTAAAATTTACTGAATTCTAGGAAAAATGCGTTGAGATTGGGAAAATTAAATAAAAATTAAAAGTAAACTATTTTGAATGGTAAGAGCCATTTTCTTTTTTGCGTGAATGATTTCAAAAAACTTGAAAGGATTTCAAGGGATTTCAAGGCATTTTTAGTGATTTTAAATGATGCTGTCAAGTGAGTTATTTAAAAGTTATTTAAAAATATTTGAAGGGATTTCAAGAGATTTCAAGGGATTTTAGAAAATTTAAAGGGTATCAAGAGATTTAAATCAATTTCAGTAAATTTCAAGAAATTTCTAAAGATTTTTAATTAATTTAATGGCATGTGCCACTTTATCATAAGAAAAATTTAATTTCGTCAACCTTACATTTGCAATAACAAATATATTATGTTAAAAATAGGCCATTTACCTCCGTATCAAATATGGAGGTAAATGGCCTAGTTTTAGTGAAAAATATCAATTATTGAAAAATTTGCAATAATAAAATAAATAATAAAATAAATAATAATAATAAATAATAACATTCCCTTAAAGAAGTTGAAGAGATTTAAAAAAAAATTCCGAAGAGTTTAATGATTTTCAAGAAATTTTAAAGAAATTCTATCAATTCATATTTTTTTATTATTAAATATTTTGGCGAAATTAAAAAAAAAAGATTTCAAGAGATTCAACAAAAGTCTCGAATATCAAATAAAAATATTAAAATTCATTATTCGGAAAATTTTTTTCAAACCGAAAATCGACTTTCAACATTAAAAATAAATTCAAGGACAATTCCCAAATTATCCTCGATTGTTTTTACAATTCCCGGACATTTCCCGGATTTCCTTAAATGCCCGCCAAAAAAATGCGAACATTTCACAATTATTATATAATACCTACATATTGACTCACGTAGAGAACGAATTTGCAACTTTATCAAATGCTCAAGGGCATGTGATACTTTATATCAAAAGAGCAATTTAGTTCCGCCAACTTAACGTTCGCAATAATAAATATTTTTCACAAAAACTAGGCCATTTGCCTTCATCTGTATGAAACAGAGTTAAATGACCTAGTTTTACCAAAAAAGATTTATTACTCCAAGTGTAAAGTTCGTGAAATGAAATTAGCTTCTATAGTAAAGTATCACATGTCCTTAATTACATGAAGAATCTCGTGAAGAATACATCATCTTTACACAATGTACATTGTTGAATGATTCACCAACAAGTAAAATTTTTCGCAGCTTAATGCACCAAATGGAGAAAGTTTCTGTGAAACTTCTAAATCAGACTCAACGGGAACAGACCATGAAGAATTAGGTCTGGTTAATTTAGCATGTTCGGTGCAATGTCTTTAAAACTGTATGGAAGCTTAGATCACACGGGGATTCAACTAACTTAGTTGGAGGACAAGCTACTTTGGCAAGAACCGTTATGCCGTTAGTAAGCATTGATTATTAATTCGAAGCAAGTAGAAACCCGTGCGTAATACCAGCGAAGCGAAATCCCCAAGCTGGTATTAAGCTAAGCACATTAGTGTCGCCTCTGTCGTCATTATACTGTCGCGAACTTGTTCTTCGTACCGGGAACTACAAACCGGAAGTGGAACCGTCCTAGGGACTCATTGGCGATTGGTAGAAACGGTAAGGTAACCACCAGACCGAGTAAGTAAAACCGATTCGGACGTCCTTGGTTGTCCAAATGTGCTCACTCCCAGCACAAACATGTTCCAATTGTTTCAAACAACTTCACGCTTCAACGATATATTCGCTCACTTAATCGGAGGCGTTTCTCGGATTTCCAAATTGGGACTGTGAGATCAACGCTTTTCAGATGATTAATAAACAAACTATGCTAGTTGAACTATTGGTTTGATTTGTTGAATTAATGTATATCGAAAAGTAATCACAAAGCGAGTTGGTGCTAATGACTAATCTTAAGACAGTGATCAGTATTTCTAATCACTATAATGGGAGATAGGTTTATATTTTCATTTATCAGCATCAATAAAGTTTGCGGTGCTGGAAATTTCTAAATTGTAGATATTCCAATAAAATTTAATGCAACAGTAAACAAAGGATACTCAAAGCACTTGTTCCATTTTAACAAATCTCAGTGATTGCTAATTTTATTATTTTCCGTTTCTATTACTCTCCCATCTTCAATTTCTGTCTGCAATAATTCTCCCAGAGATTTCAAATCAAGACGACGTTTTCATGAATAAAGTAGTGTCTTCCGAGCCCGAGGACTTGTTTCTATGAAAAGGGGTTAGAGAAGTAGCACCAGGAGAAAAAGAAGGAGATGTCTGTAAAATCATGAAGGACTTCTGAGTTTACCGTAACTCAATGGATTCGAGCCATTTGTCTTTACGCTTCACTTCCTCACAGCGGAGATGTAAGACGAAAATTTTACTGAATCGCGACGTATCTTGAGGAACTGAAAGAGAGGAAAGATATACATAGCTGGGGATGTAATAAGAGAAGAAGAGAAATGGCAAAAGGACTTCTTCCGTGCCTTCCTTCCTAAATACAGTATACAACTTGCACATAAAATCGGACGAAAGGTAACCGGTTGTCGTGTTTGTAATTTCAGCTTGAACGAGGTTCCCTACCTCTTGTCAAGTGGAAACGCTCATTCGAGCGTAAGTACTTGAACCGAGATACATACAAGAAACCAAGTATACACCTACATAGAGACATCTTCTGCTTTTACGAGACTTTCAATTGAAGTATTATACACTGGAATTGTGCGAGGAAGTTACATACTATTACTTCAAGGCCTTCATGTTTCAACTTTTACAAAACTATTCTTGTTTACCAAACATTTGGAAGAGTGGGTGCTGTCTTTTCAATTTTTAAGGAATGTCCATCAAATTTTGTAAACTTTTGAAGAATTCTAAGGATTTTGCCTCCCATTTACGAGGTAAATTGGAAGCTTATGGAATCCTTTTAACCCAGATTTATGGGGAAATTTGGCAGCTTCTGCAACCCCTTTGCTTCCAATTTATGGGGAAAATTTCCAACTTCTGTAAACACTTTGACTCCCATTTACGGCGAAAATTGGAAGCTTATGAAACCCTTTTAGTTTACCCTTAGAAAGGGTTTTACACTTTTACTCTTTTATGAAATATTGAGAAAACTGTTTGGTTCGCACAACAAAATTTTTTATTGCTATAGAAGCAACAAAAATTGTTTTGTGTCAACCACATCCGGGTTCTTTCAACAAACATTTGTTAAACCAACAAAATTCATTTAAACCAACAAAATCTCAGTTTTGGTTGAATTAAGAAAATTTAATTGGTTCAACAAAAATTAGGTTGGTACAAACAAAAATTTTTGTTGCTTCTATAACAACAAAAAGTTTTGTTGTCCGAACGAAATAGTTTTCTCAATGAATCCTTTAATTTTAATTAATAAAACAGTTTTCTAAACCTGTGAAATCGCTTAAAATTCGTGAAAATCTCGGAGTAATTTTAGAGATTTAATGAGATTTCAAGGGATTTTAAGTAATTTCAAGGGATTTCATTGGATTTTATGGGATTATAGAGTAATAATAAAGTAATTTGATAATTTTTTGTAGAATTTTAAGTAATTTGAGGAATTTGAAAAGATTTTAAAGCATTTTAAGAAATTTCATGGTATTTTGAGTAATTTTAAGGGTTTTAACGATATTTTGTGGAATTCCAAGAAATTTGAAGAACTTTTAAAAGATTTTAAGGAGTTCTATGAAATTTTATTGGGATTTTTGGTATTTTAAGAAATTTTATGAGGTTTTATTGGAATTTTGAATAATTTTAAGGAATTTAAGAGATTTTTACGAAATTTAAAGGAATTTCACGATATTGTACACTCAAAAAAAAAAAACTTGTTTGAATCAAACAAACTTTTTTCTGAGTGTATGGATATTAAATAATTTTTAAGACTTTTAAGAGATTCAAGGGTTTTCACGGAATTTAAAGCTTTTAAAATCCCTTAAAATTTTACAAAATCGTTTTAATATCCTAAAAATCTCTTGAATTTCGTAAAAATTACTTAAAAATCGTTAAAAATGGAAATGAAAACCTTCAAAATCATTAATCTCTTGAAATTCATGTTAAAATTATTGAAAATCTCTAAAAATTCCTAGAAACCTCTTGAAATTTCTTCACATTTTGAATCCCTTAAAATCATTAGAAATCTCATAAAACTCCATCAAATCCATAAAAATTCCACAATATCTTTTAAAAATCGAAAAATTTCTTGAAACCCCTTTTAAAAGTTACAGCTTTTTGAAAACCTTAAAATTTGACAAAAACCTTCGAAATCTTTGTCAATTCTACAAAATCTTTTAAAAATCATAAAAAGCTTTTAAAATTCTTCAATAAAACTCCCTACAAAATACATATTTTAAAAGTCATAAAAGTACCTTGAAGTCCTATTGAAATCCGATCAAAGTCGTGAAAAATTCTAAAAATTCCCAGAAACTTCTTGAAATTCTTTAAAATTCTACAATACATTTAAAACCCCAATATCTCCCATAAAATCTTTAAATATTCCATAAAATTCTCGTAAAATTCCTAGATTTTCAATGTATTTCAAGTTTAGACTCGTGGCAAAAATTATTATTAACGAAAAAAAAATTCAAAATTTCAAATTCAATTCAAGTGTGGTGGAATTTACGATTCGGCAAGTATCGATTGTCGAAAATTACTACCGATACTTACACGACGAATCGCAGAAATGCGGAATATGCGTTACGATATTTCGACTTCGACACTCTATCATCTTTTTAGAATAGAATAGATTTTGACTCTAAAATAGCATCAGTAATTAAAAAGCGATTTCCATACCTTGATTTCTATTTTTCGGTACTATAAACAAAAAATCGAAATAAACAAAATTCGTCAGAATAGACGTCTGAATTTTCCATCCAATTAATTCCTTAAGTGGTCTTTTAAAATTCGATAACAAACAAGAAATAAAGCGAACTGATTCCGACTAATTTTTCCTGTTTATCTAAAAGTAAAACAAATCATCAAATATGCCCTAGTCAAGTTTTTACTCTTTCGACGATCATAAACTGTTCTATGAATATCCAAGGCAGTCCCCGATAATTATCGATGTATTTTTTGCTTTTATTTCTATCAATCTTCCGCGAGCTGAACTAAATTTATCGCGAAGCATTATTTGTACGTATGTGTCGCAATTTTACTGTAAATACGTGCCGGATATAGTAGTAAACGAAATGTAAAAGCCTGCCATTGTGAATGGACACTTAACGCCAGAATCTGACAAGGCAGTACGTGCGTTCTCGCACTTTCTATTTTCCTGGGTACATTATAGGTGCGCTCGCTCTTATCCTATCGGAAGTAGCTGCAATATGCGTGCATATATAAATAATAGACTTCAAACGCTATTAAACATCAATTCTATTAAAAAATCTCTATAACTGTGAGTTATACTGTTACTATTACCTGAAGTCAGACAGAAGTATTTACAGTTCAATAATTAACAAAGATTTCAAAACCCGACCGAACATAAACTTTATATAACTTAATTAATTAACTAGACTCTCATTACAATTTCACCTAAACTCCAGTAAGAATGTTAACTTATTAATCCTTCACATTCTAATTTATTTTTTTATATTGTGATATCAGAAGAATTTGGTACCTTTAAAAATTTGAACATATAACTTATGAAAATATGATCATATAATTGTTGAAAATAATTATAATTTCCGGATAAAAGTATGGCCGGTTTATTAAAAGAAAGTGTGAATATAATGAAAGTAAAAAAATAATTTAATTGCAGACCTGTAATTATGTCTATCCGGATGAAATTCTTTTTAATTTATGTCCATGACAAATAATACCGTGAATTATAAAAAATTGCAGATTAATTGAAAAAATGTCCGAAGAAAACGCGGTAGCGATTAAGAGTTTCGATCTTGAACTTTTCTGATATTGAAGCATCATTTTCCATTTTTTTCAACTGCATAACGAAGGTTGCCTCGGGCTACGTCAAATACTCATATAACTCGTCTACTAATTAATTCTGAAATGGGAACCGCCGTATATTTTAATCCATTTAACAGAGTATATTCCGGTTTCGGAACGGACTATGTTACCGATGTTAATGAGAGCAGCTCAGCTACTGGTAACTAACAAGATATGAATCATCCTCATATCATTTTTTTTAAACTTGTCTCAATTTTATGAACCTGATGTTACGACTCTGACGTAATTAAAAGTAAGCCGAGATTACCAAATTCACACATTGATGCTCAACAATTTATCGCTGAAAAGCGTCAATATTTTTATAACTACACGGAAAAAGGAAATAGAATTTACCATTTAAAAATCATGATAAAACTACAAAGAATAGAACTACATAATTACATATTAGTTTTGAAAATAATATAATAATTACTTGAGACACACATCTATATATGGAATAAAATCTAGAGAATTATCTCACATTTTAATAATGTAAACCATATATTCTCATGAAACCTCATTTTCACCTACACCTACGCGAAATTCCGAATGTTAATTAGATTTTCCATTAACATAAGGATAGGAACTGTTGTGAACTGCAACGAACTCTGCAGAGAAAGCAGCCAAACGAACACGTATTAATTTTCGTTATCATTGAGCCTTGTCGCTATTTAATCGGCAAAGCATTGTTTACTAGTACAATCGAGCGAAATCAAACGATATATGTGAAGAAAGAAAGAGTGGCATATATATTCATACAACATAAAACCTTCGTGCTCGGGAATCAACTGAGTATCAATTCATTTTAAAAAAAAATTGTATTTTAACATCGGTTGCGAATCATGTCACTCTGAAAAAATACAAAGAACGGATTTACAGGGTTTAATGAACTTTTTTCTTTATAAATTCCCGGATTTCACGGATGAAAAAAAAAAAAGAACACTTCCTGGCTTTTTTTCTCTTGTGAAGTTGTGATGTATATTTTTCAATCTCTCGTTATTAGATTTAAAGAGTACTAACTGATAAAACAAAATTAGTCTTTTAAAAAGACTCTTTTTCATCAGGATCGATATAAATTCAAAGTAAAAAGTATATAAAATTCTAAATTTAATGTGTAGTGAAATTTTATTTTCAAATGTTAATTTAGTATCAACTAATTTGAAATAGAAAGGCTTCCAGTTTTAAATAACTTTTGAGTAAAATATTTATTACAAAGGCATTCAAATGATTTCAAACCGGCGAAAGAATCCAAGCTTGATTTAAAATAATTCGCAGGAATTTAAATAAACGCAATCATTGAAAAGAGATTTTCAATGGTTTTGGAATCGAAATTATTCAAATAAATGAATTTAAAAGATTTCATGAGAATCAAAAGAAAAAGTTTAATAGATGAGAATCAATTAGATTAGAAAATTAGAAATTTATCTTAAAAATTAACAAGTGAATTTTGCATGAACTCGCAACAATTAAGGGATTGGAGTAGATTTCAAGTTTTAAGTAATCTTAATGAATTCCACGGGATCTCGAAATATTTTTAACGATATCAAAATATTTTAAATGATTTTAAGAATTTATTAGGGATTTTAAAGAATTTATAATATTTTAAGGATTTATAAAGAAATCGGAAATAATTTTTATAATTCTTTTAAAATCCATGAGGAATATTAAAATTCCTTAAAATTCCTAAATATCTCTTAAAATTTCCTTGTAAAACCTTGTAAAATACCTGAAAATCTCAAAAAAATTTATTAATCTATTACAACTCCATGAAATTCATTACAATTTAACGAAATTTTGTATGTAAATTAAAAAATGTCGTGAAATCCTTTAAAATTCATTAAGAAACCTAAATAAAAATTCTTGGAAACAAAAATCTCAAAAAATCTTTTAAAAATCGAAAATATATTTTGAAATTCTTTTAAATTCCATGAGGAATATTAAAATTCCTAAATTTTCTCTTAAAATTTCCTTGTAATCCTTCAAAATTCGCTGAAATCTTTTGAAATTCATGGAAACAACGTTAAATGCCTTAAAATTCCACAAATATATTTAAAATCTCTTAAAATCTTTTAAATTTTTTACAATTTATTAAAACTCCATGAAATCCTTTACAATTTTATGAAATCTTTTAAAAATCGTAAAATCTTGTAAAATCCTTTAAAATTCATTTAGAAACATTCAAATTCCCTAAATAAAAATTCTTGGAAACAAAAATCTAAAAAAATTATTTAAAAATCGAAAATAACTTTTGAATTTTTTTTTAATTCTGCGAGGAATATTAAAAGTCCTTAAAATTCCTAAATATCTCTTAAAATTTACAAAATCTTTTAAAAATCTATTGAAATCCTTCAAAATTCGCTGAAATCTTTTAAAATTCCTAAAAATAACTTTAAATGTCTTAAAATTCAACTATAATATCTAAAATCCCATACACTCTAAAAAAAATTCTATTAACAGTGAAATTACGTTCCTTTCAAAATGTATCCTTTGAAATTAAGCAGATTTCTTTTATCCGTCAAAAGAATCGTTTCACTGTTAAAAAACTCAGCTGCTAAGTGCAAAACAAAAATAATTTTATCAATAAATGATTTCTTTTGTCTATGAAAAGAAATCCTTTGACTATGAAAAGAAATCCTTTAACTATTAAAGGATTGAAGGAGTGAAGTGCGTCTATAATACATGAGATTGTACGTTGTTTCAGTTTTAGTTTCTCCATTAAAGAAAATAATTTGACAGTAAAAGGATAGCATTTGAAAGGAAAATCCTTTTACCATGAAAGGATTTCTTCTCATACCAATTTTGAATAGAAAATCCTTTCACGGTAAAAGGAATCGTTTAACAGTCAATAGATTGTTTTTAGAATGTAAAATATACATTTTAATGAATTTTAAAAGAATTCAAAAGTTTTTCATCAGATTTCAAGTTATTTAAAATTATTTTTAAAAATTACAAGGAATTTGAGTAGATTTCAATTTTCAAGTAATCTTAATGAATTCCACGGGATTTCTTAGTATTTTTAACGATTTCAAGATATTTTAAATGATTTTAAGGATATAGTAAGGATAGTGATTCTAAAGGATTTACAATTATTATTTAAAATGTTTTTAAAACGATTACAAATATAAGATTAAAAATTTAAAAGAAAATTTAATTTAAAAAATTCGAAAAAAGTTTCAAAAATTTCTTAAAATTTCAGGAAAAGTCATATTTTAACAATCATCATGAATTGAAAAATTGAAAAACCTTTAGAATTTTTACAAAATCAATCAAAATCTCTAATAGCATCTGAACATTTTTTAAAATCCTTTATTCTTTTCATCCCTTGCAATTCTTCAAAATCACTATAAATCTCGTAATATCCTTTTATATAAATCTCCTGAAATCTCTTGAAATTCCTTCAAATTCTATGAAATCTCTAAAAATCCCAAACAACTTATATAAATAAAATAAAATACCAAATAAAAAAAAATTTCACGTTTTGGAAACTTAGGAAAATTCATATTGTTAACATTTTTATTCCAATAAATCCAAAAATAAAAATCCTCAAATAACTAGACGTCTGAAACTTCCCCCAAATTCATTCTACTTGGAAGAAAATAGAATACCTACAGTGTAAAAACCCTTGTAAAGCGCAACTAAAATAAAAGTATTTTTGTAAAATATTTCTCTCAGCTTCAGTTACTCCTCAATCACGTTTCGTGGCAAAGCGTAAAATCTAACAATCGTACAAGAATTTTTTTAATTTGCAGAAAGTGCGCAGAAAATGAGATCACTCTGAAACCTTCACGTCCACTCATCCAGTGTTTTACCAACTCATCTCATTTCCCCAGTATAAATCTCTTCTCCGTTTCTCTCTTTACAATATTTCCGGAAAATAAAGTACATAACTATCTCAACACATGTATATCATTAAGTGCCACGTTTTCCGCTCTTAATTAAAAGAAATTCCGATTATAGAGTCGTGATGGACTAAGAGGTCTCGAGTATAAACTCTAATAAATGAAAACTGTGGATGCTAGGTTGGCACCTACCCGGAGCACCTAGAGTCGCATTAATTTGTTTACCTTCGCCGGGAACGCGTGAAATTTAAATAAGTCTCTGATTTACAAACGCGCACAACGACCGCCGCTGCAGATTGCAGCTTGTTCATCAATCTCTTTTGCCGTTTTGAGAGGGAAAACCGCCAAGAGGATTCGCCTCTGCTGCGGCTTTGCTTAATCACACGTTTTTCGTTTTCCTTTGTGGCAACAACGCGAAATAGAGCGAGGAAAGCCGATTTTTCCACGTTTATAACGAAGACAATTAAATACACGCAGTGTGGGAAAAAATCAAGATAACGCGGCATCGATAGTCCACCACATGGAATAATCGATTGAGGTCAGGGGTGCCAACCCCCGGGGGGCAGCTCAGGCGACCATCCGACCTCTTTCGAGACGGGGTTGGTTGGTGAACCAGAGATTATTATATTTAATTTTTATGTATACATATATAAAGTTAGAAAATATAAAAAAATAGTCAAATACAAAAAGGATTGGCGCCACTGATTGAGGTAATAAAGTCAATGGCGACTGTATCCTTTGTCTACAATTTCATATTTGGAACCTCTGCTTTTTAATAACATTTTTCAATCAATTTCGTTCTTTCGTAGCTAGAAATTACCTAATTCTCTTACCAATTTCTTTCAAGATAGAGATTTTTAAGAAAGGACTCAGGAATAAAAAAAACTAGCTTCTGAAGTCAGGAATTACTGTCTTAATTTGAATTAGTGACAAAATGCTAATGAAATCATGAATAATGATGAATAATTTTGATTTTATAAAATTGAAAGGAAGTTAAGTGATTTTTAAGTTATTTGGGAAATTTTAGATGATCTAGAGTGTTTTAAGTCATTTCCATTGTTTTTAAGTTATATAAGCGATTTTACAGAATTTAAAAAATGTAAAAATCATTTTAAATCCCTTGAAATTTTATAAAATTAAAATTATTATTATTATTATATAAGTGTAATATAATTTTAGTTTATATAATTATATTTTAATTTTAGTTAATTCGTAATCCAATAATTGAATAAGTAAGTATTTCCACTAATAAATGAATAGAAAACAACTAATTTTTAGTGAAATTCGATTCAATCATGTAGGGGACCGTCCTTAAATTACGTAAGGCTGTTTTCTGGAATTTTGACCCACGTACCCCCTTCCCTTATATTACGTAATTTTTTTAAATAAATTTTTTCTTAATGTTGTCGTGCGAGACAATATAAAAACGTCGACTTTTTTCAAACGAACATTTTTTACTATAAAGGAGAGATTAAAAAATTACATGAAATATAACATTTGTTATATTTTAAAAAATACCTCTTATACATCTATAAATTTGATTTGATTTTTAGTGATTTTCAAAAAGGAAAAATCTTCCGTAAGAAAGTTTTTCGTACACGAATCCCCCCACGTAAGGTCAGTATAGAAAAATGCTAACCCCCCCCTACCTAAAAACCTTACGTAATTTAAGGACAGCCCCTAGTAGGTAAAAAATACTAACTGAATTCAGAGAAATGTATTTTTTATCCTATCATAAAAAAGCAATCTTGAAATCTGAAGATGACAATTGATTTTAAGGAATTTTAAAGAGATTTAAACGAATTCATAAGAGTTTCAAGATTTTCAAGTGATTAAAAATTTTTTAAAAGTATTTCAAGGTATTTGAAATAATATTAAAGAATTTTAAAAGATTTAAAAAAAATCTCGAATAAATTTAAGGACATTTAAGAGATTTTACGGGACTTTAGAAATATTCAAATATCTTAAAGAAATTTAAAAGATTTTAAGTGATTTTCAGGAATTGAAAGCGATTTTGATATATTTTCAGTAATTTAAAGAAATTTTCAAGGAATTTTGAAGGAATTTAAAAGAATCTAAAATAATTTCAAGATCCACTGAAATCGCTTGAAATATCTAAAGTTAATTAAAAATAAGACTTGAATTTTCCTGAATTCACTTAAAACACTTGAAGTCATTGAATTTTTCTGAAATATCTTAAAATTATTTGCAATTATTTAAAATTATTTTAAAATCCTTTAAAAATCCCTTGAAAATGTGACAAATAATTTAAAATAATTTAAAATGATAAGAAAATCCATAAAAATCCCTGAATAGTTTAAAATCACTTAAAATTATTGTACGTCTTTTAAAATTTCAGAAAAAACGTAAAAATCACTTAAAATACCTTAAAATTTTTCGAGACACCTTAGAATTTTTTAGACTTACTTATAATTCCTTAAAGTCACTTAAATCCTTTTAAAATCCCTTGAAAATTTTGTAAAATCGCTTAAATAACTTAAAAATAATGGAAACTACTTAAAATATTTTAATTCTTCAAAAAATTCACAAATAACTTAAAAATCACTTAAAATAACATAAAGTCTCCTACAATTACTTAACATTACTTAAAAATACTTGAAATCGATTAAAATTCTTTGAATCCCCTGAAAATCACTTAAAATTATTTTAAGCCTTTTAAAATTCTTCTAACAACTTAATAATGATTTCAAATCCCTTGAAAATCTTTAAAATGCCTACAAGTTTTTTTGAATTAGTCAAATTCTTCAAAATCACTTAAAATCTTTTAAAATCCTTTAAAAATATACAAGATTTTAAAGATATCAAGTGATATTAAAGAATTTCAAGTAATTTCAAAGAATTTAAAGGAATATCAAGTTAGTGAATTTAAAGCTACTTTCAGTGCTTTCAGGAAGTCTTAAGTCTTAAAAAAAAACTCAAAATAGTTTCAAGACTCAATCAATAGTCAAATACGCAATAAAAATCTAATATTTTAATTCTCTAATTTTTTCTCTAATTTCGATTATCGGAACGCCAACGGGAGGAACTAATTTACCGTAATTAGCAATTAATTTGCAAAACAACCGGCCAGTAATCAGTCGACCGAAAATACCATGCGATTAAACTCTCCTGTTCTTTATTCATAATAAATAACTGATTTTTTGCAAAATGGGATCACAGTAACAATTTTACGAAAAATATACCATAAGCCTCAGGCACGTTGCTTTTCTATCGTTTCCACGACGTCGGAACTCGTGTTTCCAAACACAGACTTTGCTAAGCAAAAACGTAGAAATTAAATTGTTGCTTGTGCATACAAAAAAGTCAGCATATTCTACGAAGGTAATGCAGTCCGCTTTTAAATTTAGAGAACATATCCTCATAAAATGGAACGAGATTGTTTGCCTCGTAACAAAAGTTTTCGGAATGCTTATATGAAATTTACTCGAATTATATTCAAAATTGAATTCATTTACTTATATTTAAACAGAATGTTTCCCCAACCAAAGCATCAAATTAAAATAATGGATAACCGTTATTTATTAGAGTCCTAAGAAGTAGGAAAACATTCAAAATGTAAATTTCGATCTTGACATTTGAAGATATAAATTAGATCAGTCTCGAGGTTAACTATAAAACGCTCCCAATAAAATATATTCCCGGACATCGAAATCAGTGAATTCTACATAATTTAAAATAAACAACACATGGATCTGGTTTAGTGACGATACGATCATTATCAGAATCCCTTTTATAAACCACTATAGGCTTGTTCTGCATAATTATTAAATGTGAAATCCGGGTGTAGTGACGAAGTTTTCTTAATTTAAATCCATATTTTATTTAGACAGCCGGATCCAAGCCTAGTACAGAACTAATAAAAAATAAAATAAAAAAAAGACCCAATAAATGCTCTTAAGATCACTCCTATTAATTTCTTTTTTTATTCGATCTCTACATATTAATTATTGGGAACTCTAAATGTGTTCCAAAAGTTAATTTATTTATATTTTGACATTTTCATCAGAGAAATAATAATGGAAACAGTAATGAATTTTATCAATCCTTTTAAGTAAACGGAATCATTTTAAGAAGGGAGAGAAAGTAAATTGTTCAAATCACGTGCAAGGTCCAGAGAATTACGCAACTCGAGATAACAAAGAAAACTTTAAATTCAACAAGCGTAGGCTAAGGTCCAATCTGATACTTTATTAGCCAATGAACATTGACGGAATGATTTATCGATTTTTCGCTCAATCCTTGAGATATTTGACTGTCGTCAGAAAACAGAGCATTCAATTATCAAACCGACAAATACGGACAATTTGTAATAAAATTTAAACCACTTTTGGTAAGAAGATATAAATAATTCACGGTATTTCAGGAAGTCAATTGAAGTGATTTTAATTGAGTTATTTTTAGCGATTTTTAGCGAAATAGAGATTTCAATTGATTTTGATATATTTTTAAGGGATTTCAAAGGATTTTAAGTGATTTTCAAGAATTTTGACTAATTTAAAAAAAATTTAAGGTACTTTAAATAATTTCAAGGAATTTTAAATCATTATTAAGTTCTTTGTAGAATAATTCTAAAATTATTAAGCCTTTAATAAATTATTAATAATTAGATTTATTAATTTCTAAAACTATTAACGCCTTTTAAAATTATTTTAAAAGGCTTAAAATAATTTTCAGTGATTTTAAGGGGATTCAAAGAATATTAATAGATTTCAAGTGTTTTTAAATTATGTTAAGTGATTGTATGAAATTTAAGTTATTTTAAGTGATTTTTAAGTTATCTGTGAAATTTTAGAAGACTTAAGGTGTTTTAAGTAATTTCAATTGTTTTTAAGTAAGATAAGCGATTTTCCAAAAATTTCAAGGGATTTTAAGTTATTTCACGCTTATTCAAGAATTTTAAAAGACGTAAAATAGTTTAATGTGATTTTAAACAATTCATATATTTTAAAGGATTTTCGAGGCATTTTAAATTATTTTAAATGATTTTGCATATTTTAAAGGGACTTTTTTAAGGATTTTAAAATTATTTTAAGTAATCGCAAATAATTTTCAGAAATTTCAGACGAATTCAATAAATTCAATTGTTTCAAGTGAATTCAAGAAAACTCAAGTGAATTATTTACATTTATTATAATTATTTATAATAATATAATAATTATATAATAAAAATTCTTTGAATTGGGAGATTTTAACTGACTTTATATAGAGAAACCTATAATATCCAATTTTCTCTAAACTTAATTGCAATTTATGAACAAACTATCATATTTAGAATTTTTACTATTGAAGATAATAAATTTTACAAAAAATTGATGTCAAGAATTTTCACGAATCTAGACTGTAAAAAATTTCTTGAAATTTCCCTACAATTTCTTAGAGATTATTCCACATTTTTGTTTGGGAAAATTATTTTCACTAACTTTTTAGAGAATTTCACTAAAATTTTCTAAAAAGGGCATTAAAAATACAAAAAATTAAGTCAATAACTAAAATTTCTCAGGGAATGTCCAAGAAATTGTTTGATTTTCCATTTAAGTTAATTAAATTCTGAAAGTGATTAAATTTCCACTTTCGAAAATTTTCCCGCCAAATATTTGGAAAAATTCCGAAAAGTTTTAGGAAATTAACGTCCCCACAATTTTAGGGTATATTCCCAAAGAAATTTTTCAAAAAAAATAAAAAATTCCGTCTAGAATTTTAATAAAATATTTTTCATTATTAGGAAAAATATTTTATTAGCAATAGCAACCAACTTTCATTGGTGTCAAATAGGAAAATTTTTACAGAGTTTTAGTCTCGGTTTCAGTAGCTTTATATTTATAAATTAAAATTTTATTTATTTAATGTAGATACTTTCCAGGAATTAGGCTTGCTAATTTACCTACAAGGAATTAAAACAAAATTCATAAGATTTGATCAAAGATTTGCAAAACTACTTTCTTCAAATAACGAGCTCTCAATTTTATGTAATCAGGAAATTCAAACTGAGAAACTTGTGTTCTGATTCACATAAAAGTTTGTATACTTGATCTATTTACTCCGCGCATTTTAAACTTTATTAGATTGAATCAGTGATGCAGAATATCGGGGTTCACAAAAGGGGCTTGTGTGAGTGAGAGAAACACATTTATACGATACAACATATTAAGTAGAATATCACCACATAAACTGATGCAGTTACGCAGGTTTAATATTATGTTCAGTACCTAAAGGCATTTATGCATAATAACTGACATGTAGCTGATTAAAGCTCACTAATTTCAGAAAATCGAAATTGAATTTCGGTTCATTCGGTAATTACTATAAGCCGAAAGAAAACAGGGGATTTTCTCCAAATATTAGCGAAATATGCTCAACGTTATAATTAATATCGTAAAGTAAATATCGAGTTTATTTTATTATTGAAAATTCGTTGGATGAATTGGAAATAATTCAAATAATAGAAATTTGATTATTAAAATTAAGATAGTGGATAATTAAAAATGTTGTGCAAGTGCACAACACTAACAATAAGTCTCCAGAAATTTGAATAGACTATTCTCTCAGAAGAGACTGGTAGGAACATTTAATGTTGTTTAATTAGAAGTTGAAATAGTGGATTTGCAGATTATTCGTGCAAGACTGGTGCACTGTTATGAATTGCTCCTCTAACAACGTTAGGACGATAACCCGTCAATTATAATAGTCCCCGCAACTATCTATTGTCTCATATTCTATAGCTTACTCATGTCTGTCGACCAAATAACTCCAAACTTGGTAATGCACATCTGCAGTGACCTTTTAATGTTAAGAAAATGTGCATTCAGATATTTGCATTGTGTTTTTAATCTCAAATTAATCTCTGCTTAATAGATTTTTTACTTTGAGGCAATTATCCGATCCCTACCTTACCGGCATTTTTTCGGTAATGCCATTTTTACAATTATTGAAATGGGACATATTTTTTTACCGAATTTTCAAATTCCTGCAACTTCCATTGCTCGAAAATAATAAATATGTAATTAAGTTTTCTTTAGAACTCATAGGGTTTTACTAAGATTCTTTTGAATTATCTAGAATTTAATGTAATTTACTAGAATTCGGCATAATTTACTAGAAAAAAATTTTAATTCACGAGAATCAAAATTAAATTACCTAGAATAATTTAAACTCCTTAGAAATTATTATAGTTTTCTTGAATAATTTTAAATTCTTTGCAATGAATCAAAATTCCTTTAAAATAATTGAAATTTTCTGAAATTATTTATTACTACTTAAATTAATTGGAATTCTCTATAATTCTAAGGATTCATTGAAGATAATTAAAATTCTTCAGAATTCTTGGGGTTTCACTAAGATTCTTATTTTATTATTGAAAATTCGTTGAATGAACTGGAAATAATTCAAATAGAAATCTGATTATTAAAATTAAAATTTTAATTATTAAATTAAATTAACTCAATTTAGTAAAATTCACTAGAATTCAGCACAATTAGCTATACAGAAATTGAAATTTACCAGAAAAAAAGAGATTCCTTAGAAAAAATTGAAAATCTAGAATTAATTGGAATTCACTTAAAGAATTGTAAATTCTTTAGAATTAATTAAAATTTCCAGAAATTATTTGTCATTTTCTAGAATTATTTTTAATTCCTTAGAATTATTTGTAATTTCCTACAATTATTTGTGTTTCTCTAGAATTCCAAGGTTTTTGTGAAGATAATTAACATTCTGTAAAAATAGAATTCTCTATAATTCCAAGGATTCACTACAGATAATTTAAATTCTTTATAAGTCTTAGAGATTCACTCAAATTTTTTTTAAAGTGTAATTTACTAGAATTCAACATAATTCATCAGAAAAAAAAGAAATTCACTAGAAAAAACATAAAATTACCTAGAAAGAATTGAAAATCTGGATTTAATTGGAATTCTCTTGAATTAATTGAGATTTTCTCAAATTATTGGTTATTCCTTAGAATTAATTGTAATTCCCTAGAACAAATTGGAAATCTCTAGAATTCCAACGATTTACTAGAGATAATTAAAATTTTTCAGAGCTCTTATAGGGATTCACTAAAATTGTTTTAAATAAACTTCAATTCATTCTAATCTTCATTTACTAGATTCCAGAATAATTCACAAACAATTGAAAATCTTTTAAATTGTTTAGGATTAATTAAAGTTTCCGGAAATTACTTATAATTCCATAAAATTATTTGTAATTCGCCACAATTATTTGGAATTCTCTAGAATTCCAAGGTTTTCGTGAAGATAATTAAAATTCTTTAAAACTAAAATTCTCTATAATTCCAAGGATTCACTACAGATAATTTGAATTCTTTATAACTCTTAGAGATTCACTAAAATAAAAAAAAAGCTAAAATTTAGTGAAATTTACTAGGATTCAAAATAATTCATCAGAAAAAATAGAAATTCACTAAAAAAAATAAAATTACCTGGAAATAATTGAAAATGTGGATTTAATTGAAATTCCCTTAAATTAATTAAAATTTTCTCAAATTATTGGTCAATCCTTAGAATTAATTGTAATTCCCTAGAACATATTGGAAATTTCTAGAATTTCAACGATTTATTAGAGATCATTAAAATTTTTCAGAGCTCTTAGAGATTCACTAAAATTGTTTTAAATTTAACTTAAATTCAGTGTAATCTCTATTTGCTAGATTTCAGAATAATTCACCAAGTAAGAAAAACTTGAAATTCACTAGAAACATTTAAATTTACTAGAAAAATTGAAATTCCTTAGAAACAATTGAAAATCTTTTAAATTGTTTAGGATTAATTAAAATTTCCGGAAATTATTTATAATTCCATAGAATTATTTGGAATTCTCTATAATTCTAAGGATTCAGTTTCCAATTCCCAAAAATCAAGATTGCCGATTTAAATTCCCAAAAACAAACAAAACGATCAAATAAACGTATATTTCCATTAATTCCAGAAATTTTCAACTCGATATCTCAATAAATATAGAACTGACATTACAGGAGAAAAATGTCGCTAAGATAGTGATCGGATAATGATATGCGGTCTTAATAAGGGAAATTCATAAAATTTTCAGGAACTACATTCCAACTATTAGAGTTAATTAATTGCACATTACAAAATTCAAATATTTGCGAACTTGATAATAACACAGAGATGCCAGAAATAATTATCTAGACGAATTGATTTAGTAGTACATACTTGAATCAAGTTGATTCAGTCAGCAGCGTACCACGAAAACTCCAGCAAATTGTAACCGCGCGTCGAATGCAGGAATGTATAATTACATTTGTTAATTCCGCGAACATGTTCATCGCAACGAGTTAGCTTAGGATGCTGAAATTTTAATGCCCAAAGGTAGACACAATTATAAGGCTGTGTTGTGTGTGTATTTTAGAATATCTCCGTATAAAAAATTATTTTGTTAATAAAAAAACGGAAACTATAAATAAATCCTAAATAAGATTTCAAAATTTCCTTAGTTTCACAGCTGTACTTTTTCAGTTCATACAATAGTACTACTTATGATACAAAAGTCAAGATAAGACAGCAAAACGTAAATCATCCTCTTCCGCAACTACCTTTGAAAACTAATTTCAACATTCGCTCGACAATTTGAAAAATCGCTACCTCCCATCCACTTTTCGCGTTTACACCGAGCGCGGCTTTCTCCGGCGGAAACGATTAAAAAGTATCGACACACTTGATCCAGAACGATACATAAAGAGCAAGTGTTGTGCGTTACGTTGACAGATACGAGTGTAATATTTTGCAAACAATTTATGTCAGCCTGGAAGTGCAAAGCGACGGAAACCGAACCAATCTGGACAAATGGAAATTAGTGACGGATGGATCATTTATTTTTATCATGAAATATACTCGCCAATAGAAACAGTAAAAATTGATATATAAATAAAATTGAGTGTCTGAATGTTTGTTCCGAATAATAAGTGGAATACAAATTTTTGAACTAAATTTTGGGACTTTTTGCAGAAAGTCATTAATTTGTCTTGAAGATTTTTGAAAGATATTTAGAAACTTTTTTCGACCCTTTTTATTTTGTTTATCCCATTTTTATTTTTTTAATAATTTAGAAATCCTTCAAGAAAACTTTAAAATCTCCTAGATTCCTTACTAATTCCTTAAAATCATTTAAAACCTTTTAAAACCTTTGGAAATCTTTTGAATTCCGTATAGAACAAAAGTTTCCATTTTCGTGGAAAATTTTCCGGAAGGTCTTAATTTTGTAATTAATATATTAATCAAATTCCTAAAATCAAATAAAATCTCTTAGCATTACTTGACAATTTTTAAAATACTTTTAAAAAGTCTTTTTACCCCTTGAAATTACTTAAAATCACTATAAATCGCTTGTAATCTTTTTAATTCTTTTAAAATCCTTATATCTCATCAAGTTCATTAAAATTCCTTAAATTCACTTAAAATATCTTGAAAATCATCAAACTCTCATGAAATTAGTGAATATTGAAGATTCAGACGTCTATTCTGTCAAATTTTTTTTTTTTTCAATTTTTTGTTTATAATGTCAAAAAAAGAAAAGAAAGTAATATACAAAAATTTCACGTAAATTTACCGAAATTTAAAATTCCCGAAATTGAAAATCACGAAATTTAAAGTTCCCGAAGAATGCAAATTTACAAAAAAGAAAATTCCTGAAATTGAAAATTCCCGAAATAGAAATTTAAAAATTTCAGGAATTTACACATCCCTTGAAATTCCTCAAAATTAAATAAAACCCCTTAACATTTTTTAAAACCCTTTAACATCCTTTAAAGTCTCTATAAAATCCCTTAAGAGAATAATTGCAAATTTACTATCCCTAACTTTACATTCGCAATAATAAAAATTTTTCCCAAAAACTAGGCCTAGTTTTATCAAAAAATATTAATCATTGCTAGCGTAAAGTGAGGAAAACTAAATGTCTCATATAGTAAATTCCTCATATCACATGCCCTCAAAATTTCTCGAAGTCTCTTGAAATTCCTTAAAATCTCGACGAACGCCAGTTAAATACCTGCTAACAAAATAAAAAAAATATTAATAATAAAACAGACGCTAGTGGGTGGGCGAGATTGATAAAATTGTCTAGTATTTCTTTTCGAGCTCTCTTTCTTCATCAACGTTCTTGAATGCATTTATAATGTTCATGGAACGAAGTAAAGACATTTGCTTCACTTTATTACGGGGTTCAAGGATTCGTTTCATGTCCGACGAGAGGATTTCCAACAACATTGTTTGTCTCAAACTCGAAGAAAGAGCAGGAGGGTAGTATTTAATATACTGCTGCAGATTTACCGTTATGATAATCAAGCATAGAGAACAAGAGAACAGGAGAAAAAGAGGGTTGGAGTTGAAACTATGATGGATGCACGATTAAACGTTTACGTCGACGTACCTTGAGGATCGAGTAAAGATGTTAACGTACTAAAAAGACAAGATTTACCTAGCCCGGAGAGTATTCTTAGCACCGAGATAAGACGTTCTTTGTGGATCTTTGCACACAATGTTCTGCGGATTTTTCAATCACGCTTATCCAGTACTGGCACTGGGAGGATTAATAAAGCGGCGCACCATGGAGTTGGAGTTTCTAGACTCATTTCATGCAGAATCGAATTGGATTTCCGGGCCAGCTTGTGTATGTAATGAACGAAGAAATATCCCTTTGATGTTCCTGGTACGAGAGCGTGCGCGAGTACACTTTGTTACAACGTGCTAAATAATCGGTTTATAAAAATTCATGGCAAGCCTAGTGAAGCGGGTTTATATCCCAGGATGGATAGTCCTGTGTACATATATCTGTGGTGACGATGTGACGAGCCAGCGGACACAGAATGCCACGGATAGAGGAAAAATTGAGGGATGCAGGGGATGAGATGTTTTTAGTGGATTCACCACTCGCTCGTGCCAGAGTGCGAATATTCAGCGAGTTCGTGCTCGCACCTTTATCCCTTGCACACCCGTGAAAAACGTCGAGAGAAACTCGAAATTATTTTTTCCTTTATTTTTATTCTCTGGGAAAATACTGTATACGCATAACCGAGATGCTCTTACCACGCTCTGAGAACAGAGACCCCGTTTTGTTCTTTTATTGAGAGGATTATGAACAAGAGAGCTTATATTACGCCCTTTTAAACAATTGCTGCTTTCTGTAACAAACTGTATTAATGATTAGTGAATTTTTAATGAGATCAAACAAGACTATCTCTAATTAGATAAAAATAGGTGAGAAGTAGGTGATGGAAATTTTTAAAAACTTAAACCAACTGATCAGAGATACTAAAAGATTTTCTGAAGGAGAAAGAAAACTTTGACCTTGAATCCCAGTCAATAAAATTTACATTAAGAATTCAGAAGAAACTCAAAAGAATTTAAAAGTATTCTAAAATTCTAAAGGAATTCTAAAGGATGTCTAAAAGATCTAAAAGAATTCAGAGATATCAGGAAATTAAAAAAGTTTAACAATTTTCAAGAAATTTCAAAGAAACTCAAAGATTTCAAGAGACTTCAAGGGATTTTAAGGAACTTCAAAGGATTTTCAAAAATTTTCAAAAATTTCAAGCGATTTAAGGCGATTTAAAGAATCTTAAAGAATTTAAAGAGATTTCGAAAATATTTTAAATGATTAGTGACTATTTTCAATGATTTTAGGTAATTTGAAGAGTAAAGTTTAGTATTCAATCTTATCGACTTTAAGGATACCGTGCTAGCATAAATGGTAGATCACATTTACAAGTAAATTTTATGTAAGTTTCAAGTTTCACGAACTCGGATCTTTTTCTTTGCTCTAAATGCAAACGAAAATTCAAATGAGCCTTTATCCTATTTTTAGCAGACCTTTCAGAATATGTAATTTCAGAATAGCAAACCAGAGGATTCGCGTTATTCCGAACGTAAGATATTGTAGGATTTATCGAACTTGATAGATTCAAAATCTCAAAATAATCCAATAAAGTCCTATCCAATCAAAAGACCGTATCCAAATTGATATGTATATAAATAAAAAAAATTAATGCAAATATGAATTACCAAATTTCTAACACAATTGATCTTCTGTTACAGGTTCAGTATTCCACCCTTGCGTTGGAACATTGTCAGGAAACAACGCTACAAGACTCACCGTCGAAGATGAAGATCTCGCACCCAACATGAATTTAGCAGAGTTTAAAGAACGCTATCGAAGACTTATACCCTACATGAACTACTACCTACTTAGCAATAATGTAGAGAATCAATCGCCAAGACCAGAAAGTTACCCAAAAATTTTGGACAGACCTCCTCTTGCAAGACCCTATTACCTTAGACCAAATATAGATCTAAGACAAAATAACAGATACCAAACGAACACGAAGAGCGAAGAAAAATTTATACCTTCTGTACAATACAATCCTGAAGAATTAGGTCCCGACAATGAATACTTCACCCCAGTTCGTTACGGAATGAAACTTCAGAAAAATTATCCTCCATATGCACCACAACAACCAGCTAGGCCAGTGTATTCCAGACTTCCACCTGGAATTATAATTCCTGATAATCGATTCTTCGCAACGGAGAGACCTTTGCAATTCCATAATTCTCATGGAAGAGACTATATTCCTCAAAAGCAACTAGTAAAGCCTATTTCTTCCCAATTTCAGGGAGATTATCTCCGCGATTATGAAGAGCCTCTGAGTGGAAAGTTACCAACGCCTTCAAATGATTACGAACAGCCATTAGAGGAATTTGAATCCTTTCGGTACATCACTTCCAATCCTGGTAGAATAGAACACGTCAGAGTGCCCAAGCCTTCCAACCCCAGGCCAATTGCCTTCAACAATCCTGCACTGCAAATTCCTGCCTCTCAGCTACACCATATAGTGAAGAGTTTGCAACTGACTAATCGATTACCAGAAATGCTCAACAAGGATAACATCGACAGTAGTATAAGAACCCTTGTCGAAATACTCACTATTCTGCATAAAGCCAAGAATCAAGAACTTCATAAAGTCCAAGTTCCGAAACCAGTTAAGTTAAGACCAAAACCACTAGATTATGGCTTCAAAGAAGAATTCACGAGACCAAATATTGTGGAGAATAATTATCAAGTTACACCTAATAGTATTGAGACCCCCGAAGGATTTGTAAGAGTAAAACCAGCAAGGCCACTAAATCAAGTGAGTCCATATACGACAAGGGTTAAGGCAAAGCCTGTTTTAACTCACAGCGACAACGACCTGAAAACTGAAAAGGTGATAGATTATTATGTGCCTAATATTCAAGATGTGGATGAGGGAAGTAAAGAAATATTCCATCAAGATGTGACACCGCAAAATATAGACGATTCTCGGGATCATCCTTACAAAGTTGATCTGGGTTCTGATGACATTTTGGAAGATGAGAGGTTGACTCTGCCAATTAGTACAGAGAAACCTACTCATGATTATCCTGCACCGGATGGTGTTTCGACGCACTCGCAGAATATTCCTCCGTCTTTGAAGTATGGAGCAACAAGGGGAAAACCACATGTGGATTATCCAGCTTATTCCAGCATACCTCCAACGGATTTTAGTTGCAAAGAACAAAGATATAAGGGATTCTTTGGCGACCCTGCGACACGATGCCAGGTAACATTTATTTGCCAAATAAAAAAATTCATGTAAATTAATCAATATTTTAACATCGTTTCTAGTTTAAAATATAATCAGTACAAAAATTCGTTTATTTGAACGTTTAGAATTTCAACTACATCTAAGGCTTCAAATCAAAAAACTTGATTCTTATTTGCACGTTTTAAATCATTTCGAATGATTACAAGATATTTTAAAGGATTTAGAAAAATTAGAATGGATTATAGTTCACACTTGAATATAAACTGAAAAAATTTTTAATGATAATGAAATTTAATCAAATAGAAATAACTAATTGAAAAATTTCCTGGAACATTTGCATAGTAGAAGTTTACTGGGCGTTGCCTGGGATTTAAAAATATTTCAAGTGACTTTAACGCATTGCAGATTTTTGAAGAAAAATAATTTTTCGTTCTCTTCTTTTGTGCAAATAATTTTACGAATATGAATTTTATATGTAGAACAAAAAAAATGAGAAACTCTGTGTTAGAAAAATTACTAATATCGATAGCAAGTAGGGGCAAAATCCCAAAATTGAGACATTTTAATACAGAAAATAATAAATTTTACTATTACAATAGTAATTTTTACTATTTAAATAGTAACTCATCCTATTTAAATAGTAAAATTTATTATTTTCTGTATTAAAATGTCTCAATTTTGGGATTTTGCCCCTACTTGCTATCGATATTAGTAATTTTTCTAACATAGAGTTTTTCAGTGTAGTAAAAAATAAATAATAAAAAAACGAAAAGATTAACCGAAATCGCATTCAAGAGATTTTGAAGAATTTCAAGGAATTTTAAGAGTTATTAAATTATTTCAATATATTTTAAGTGATTTTAAGGAATTCCAAGACATTTCGAAATATTTTTCGAATTCTAGGGTTCTTAGTTGATTTTAAAGCTTTTTAAAAGGATTTCAAAAGAACTTAAATATTTCAAGCGATTTCAAAAACAAATAAATAAAAATAAAAAACAAATAGATAAACAAAATGAAAAAATTTCAAAATATCTTTAAAAAATCCTTAAAATAAATTTATGACGCCCTGCAATATTTAGTTTCAATAGATTCATAGTGTGGACCCCTGTTCAGAACACACAAACATTCAGTTTTATATATAATATAAATTAATATTAAAATCGATTTTTTTTGTAGGTCTGGCATTATTGTGACTTGAACGGAGGAAAATCCTCATTCCTCTGCCCGAATGGAACTATTTTCAACCAGGTGGCACTGACATGCGATTGGTGGTTCAACGTGAAATGTGAATCTACCACTCAACTTTATGTGTTAAACGAGCGACTTTACAAATACATTTTACCAATAATGCCCAAGTTTCCCGAAGATTTCACCGGACCGGAAGTGGACAGATACTTGGAGCTCAAATTTAAAGAAATGGAGGCAAAACTGAAGGAAAAGAAATTGAAAAAACAGCAAGAAGAAAAGGAAAAGGCCGAGAAGGAAAAAAATAAAAGCGATATACCAGCTGAGAATGCCACCGAATAATGTGCCTCATTTTCAGTTAGACTTTTTTTATAAAATGTGTAACTGAATAATTTGTGTAGTGAAAATTACACATGACAAGCTGCCATTACTGCGTACGAAAGGCAACAATTTGCAACTTTTAAATTATTGAAACCAGTGATATAAAAATAATTTAATACCGAATACGAAACAGATAGATAACACCGCGGTTTCTCTTGCATTTCTAGTCATATTTTTACACAATATAGTAATTATTTATACAAGACTGCGTTTCATTTGACCTCCATAGTAATACTTTTCGAAGCAGTTGAAATTTTAAGAAAGCGATAATGGTGGTGAAGGGATAATTTTAGTTTGACGTATGATCAAATGTATAAAGATGTCTTGATATTGACGTTCGAAAAAGAATCATGCTATCTGTTTAATTACGGAAGTGTAAGAGTCGATCGAATTTTTTTTTTCAATTTATGTCCACATCGAAAGTGACTGAACAGATAATTCTGTTCTTCGAGCATGTAAATAACATTTTTTAACTTTGTACTTTTGTTATGAAACTGTTGAATAAATGTATTTATTCATTTTGTAATATTTAAGTTTAATACTTAGATTAAATCCCCCAATTTATTTATAGAATACCGAGTCTAAATAATCATATCATTTAACGAACAAACATCTAAAGATTCGAGACAGTATAAGATTTAAAATTGAGAACCTTTTAGATACTTTCTCAAATCTTTAATATATATTTTTAAAAATCCTACCTTTTGTGTCTGATGTACTCGATCCAGCGTCTCAGCAACTTTCCTATACGCAAAGTCGAATGCAGGTTTCAAATGCTCGTTCTGAAAAAAATAATACATTAGAAATTAAACCCATGAATACAATCAAGTTTAATTTAATTTACAAGTTTTTAAGTTGTGGAGGCTTACCCAGTCTGTAAGAGTAGAAGCTGTGTGTCCATTATGCTTCGACACCATGCAAATATCGCAGCCTGTCACATCACACTGGCTACAATAAATAAAAAGAGGCTTTCCAACATGTTCGGGACAATTTGTATCCAATCCTGGGTCAATGAACTCTTGAACATTCTTAATCATAACTTTACGGTGGTTTTCCAAAGCTTTTCCGTGTAGCTGTAACAATAAAAAGCATTTTCGTTAGTTTGTTTTTAGATTGTAAATCGAAAATGTCAGTAGTTAACTAATCAAAGGTGATGATAAAAAAAATAGGTTTAAAAACTTAAATCAGATTCTTACCTTCGCATAACAAAAACTGCAAAACATGACATTGCACTCGAGACATTTTGAAGAAGCTTTGTTCAAACATTCTGAACAACGTCCTAAAAAGAGAAAAATAATCCATACTTTATTGATCAAATTTATTAAGCTAAATTTTCTTTTCTTTTAGAGAATTTAGTGTAATCACATTAGGTGTTAGTAAATATCAATTCAAAAATAATTAATAAAACTATTTACCTTTATCAAACGAATTCGAAATTTTGGCTTTAATCGGTTGGTAAAATTCCAGGTCTGGGTCATCTGGACAAACTGGACGACTTTTAGTCAACCCGATTAATCCAAGTGCATAAATATTTAGAGGAAGTGCACTTTTTTCAAATTGATTAGATATTGTTCCTGGAAGCACACAAAAGTTGCAAACCAGATTTGGAACTGACTCGGCACAAATGTTGCACAGTGCATGTCCACATGACAATAGTAGTGGAACTTTCAAATCTTTTCTCGAGAGATTAAAATCTGTAACCACAAACAAATTTTTCTTTATAGTAAAGATAACTAGATAACTTGCAGATTTAGAGGAAGTATCCTAACACTAAGCATAATAAAACTAGTTTTCCCTTGTGTTTAGAGTTCTGAACGTTAAAATTAATAAAAACTTGTTTATTTATTGCTTTTCAAACTAGAACAATTACAAAACACTGATTTACTATTGAAAATAAGACAATATGAAAGAAACTAAGAATTTTCGTCCTTCTTTGTATTTGGAACATTATTTCCACATAAAATAGATTTGGAAAAAAATATTTCGTTCATTTGAATGTTCAGAGCTTTAGGTGCATTTTTCCTGCATCAATATTGAAAGAAAACGTCTTATCAAATTCTGAGAATAAAAGCTAGAGTCCAAGTTGATTCTAACCTTAAAATGAACCTTCGCGCCGTAATTTTCCCATAAAACGTGCATTTCACATGCATTTCATGAAAAAACCGGCACGAAATTTGTCAAATTTAGACAATGGAATAAACACATATATATATGTATATGAACAATTGAGGTTATGCGGCTTTTCTCAGATGAATTCCACGAATTCATAAAAAGTAAAAAACGTTTAAACACATATGAAAATCTTATCCCATAAGTGAAAACAGGTAATCAGTTAGCAACAAAATAGTGAAAATTCGCCGGGTGTCGACACGTGATAACAGAAAACAAACAAAGAACTTTACCTTTGATGAAAAATTTGTGTCTGCATCGTACACACGTAACGTTTTTCAGTTTTACACTTGGATACGAAAATGTTGCTTGATTGTCTATTTTATCATTACGCCGCCCGAACATATTTGCTCTCTTTGTATAAACACTCATCTATGAAAAAGACAATGAAAACGAAAAACCGAAACTCTTCATTTCAATCACTAATTCACTAACGCGTCTCGACACGAAAAGCACTGCCAACTTGATCAGCGGTTCTTCTACAGAATTTCCGATAATCTGATTGGTCCAGAGTAGAATTCGACAGGAACGTAACAACCAAGGGTGTGGGCTCCAGAATATTATCAATTGTTGTTATGTTTAAAAAAGCGACTTAATTCCTAAATGAACAGTAATTAATTGCTTTGTTGTATTGTATGAAGCTAGAAAAATATACTGAATAAAATTTGTAGATCAGAAATATTAATAAATATAGAAAATTATTTTTTGTTTATTTCAGCAAAGTTACGCTCCTGCGAAAAAGATTCAACAAGTGTTCGAATTTTGAAAACCGGAAATCAAATGTTTTTTTTTGACTTTGTTGATAGATTTTTGATTTTATTGATAGAAATTAGATTCAAAATAGGCAGAAATTTTTTTCTAAATGAAATAATAATTACGTAAAAAAACTTGAACTGTTTTGTGTACATAAAAGCAAAGTCACGTGATATCTTGGGATCAATGAATCTACAATGTAAACAAAATAAACCGTTATATGCTTTTTCAATCATAAATTAAGGTAAATTAATAAGGTCAATTTCAAACTGAACTTAGGTAGAAAATAACTTTTATTAATGATCGAAAATTAAATAAATAAAAATAAACTAACAAATATATCAAATAAATTTTTCCGAAGTATTTATAAATATCTAATATTTTTTTAGTGATTTTTTTGACTTCATGAGTGGGACTGGAATGCTACCACAACAATTCTATATAAAGGGCCAATAGAATCATTTGCATGGCGTAATCAAAGGTAAAGGTATCAACAATTCGTTTAACGAAGCAATCAAGCATAGCAATTTAGTCCTGAATTGGTACAAGATACATACGTACAAAGGCCCTGGAATTTCATGATTGGATTCTGCGAATGAAAAGTTCTACAAATATTTTCATTTACGTAAGTCATTGGGGCTAATTTACTCAATAAAATTCTATAAATTATTACTTTCAAAATAATTTGAAAGTAATAGTATTTGAATTTACCCGCCAGTTTTATGCAGTCAGCAACTTGATTGTTTTTATTTTTCATTATTAAATTTAAGTACATATCTAAGCATATTTCATTGCTATTTTTTTTAACTTAAGATAGTAAAGTAAAAGTAATGTTAAAAATCTGAAGTATGTATAAATTCAAAACAAAATCGATCGAATCAATCCAATCGATCAAATTGTTAAGTTGGCAACATTGCTTGGCAGTTTGGGCCCTGTTTCTTCCTGGAGACAAAGGAGACAAACTCGCCAAGTTATTGTCCAACTTTTTACTTGAAAAATGCTGTAATTTTTATCGTTTCTTGTCTAAAGGGTCGGGTTATTAAACTGGGAGTGAGAATAATCAAATTCACCCTAAATTCTCTTAAAACCGATACGTATTTGTGACATATTTGCATGATTCGTCTTCGGAAATTTTTTGGATCATTTGTGGTTCTTTTCAGTGATCTAAATATATCGTTTTCTTGTATTTTTGTTGGATAATTGACTAAATTCGAGATTCACAGTGCATTTATATTTATTAGTGAAATTATGACAAAATTTTTTCTGGGTCTTTTAATTCGTGTGACAGCTCCAAGTAAATCTCAATATTCGGGCGGGAAACGGTCGCAAGTCTCAATATCGCTGATATATTAATTAAAATGACAGATTTGATTGATTTTTTTACGTTTTAATCAACAGACAGGCTGTTAATTTTAATGTGGTAAGTCCGAGTAAATCGCAATTTTTACTAAACTTTTGATCAGAACTGTAAGTTGCATTTACAGGTTAGGCTAAAAAATTTGATTTCCTTATTTTTTCAACAAATATTATAATTCGATATGTTTTCGCTCTGTATACCTAGTTGTTTTAGAAATAGGAATTCGGCTATAGAGCAAAAAGAAATTCCATTTAGTACTTTTTCCTCAAAACGAGGAATTCGAAATCTAATCTAAAAACTCAATCTCTTCTTTTTAAAAAAATTACTAAATAACAACATTATTAAAATTATACTTTTTTTCACTCTGTATGTATATTTATATGTATTTTAAAAGTGAACAGTGCTACAGAGCGAAAAAATATCTAATTATAATATTTTTGTTAAGTAAAATGAAGAAATCAAATTTGGAGATCAGAACTGAAATTTTGAGATTAGAAATCCTATAAATATCAATTTATTTAAATTACTTATCATTTGCAGATAGTGCTTACCAAGGATGTGAATAACGAAGGACGTGGATCATCAGATCGATGAGAAGTTAAACAAAATTTATCTCCTGACTCAAATTGCTACTGATCTACATTGTACGTCAAATTGATCTTCAGGTTTCAAGATATTAATGATTATTTCTTACAAGTTTTAACAGCTGCTAAAATTTATGAATATTTACTTTCAGCTCTTAATGTTCAGACGCGAGGGTGCATATTGTAAGTAAATTTTCGAGTCTGCCACTTGGCTTCCCAATTTTTTAGGTACAATGTAATATGCCCTTTAGGGCGCTTAGGGCTGTTCATGAACGATGTTACTACTTAAATAGTTACTGACTCTGATCTGACAGTGTCATTCTCTTTTCACTATCGCCCAAGTTTTCGAAATACTACTTTTATGTACATACCAATGCAAAATGTTTGGACTGAGGTAAAGTATATTCTTAATTTAAAAATTTAAATTAAAAACCTTTCAAATTTAATAATCTTAAAATTTTTATATCTACAGTCGACAAAAAGAATAAAATCAACGATCACAACACGATTTCTGCGAAAAGTCTTCGATCTCTGCAATAGATGTCTCTATACAAATCTCCGAAGCTCGTTGAGACTGTTGCGTCTTGAGACTACTTCTGGAATACTTAAATAATCTACGCAGATGGCGGAATACCGGATGGTGATGGTTGGCTTAGGTGGGATAGATCAAGATTCAGTATTCAGCATTCAGGGTGTAATGCACACACTCATACATAATACCTGTACGCAAACATGGGCAGGACGGCGCGAAGTTATGCCGACTTATCTAGGTCTAGGTGCGGTTTGCAAAGGCCCGTTATAATCCCGCCCAAGCCCACCATACCAGTTCAGACAAGTCCAGTGGATTGCTAGGTGCTAAGAGAAGCAAAGCTAGCCTAGGCAAGGCAACCAAGCGTGGCAAGGCGGCAAGGTCTAGGATAGCTAGCATTCAAGGTCGTGTGCAGAGCGCAAAGCCCGGATCTATCCCCTCCGTGGGTTTCTAAACGCCCTTTGCATTCCCCCCTCTCATCACATCTATATCTATCACTCTATCTTACTCGCTCTAACTGAAACCCTATTTCTCCCCCGTCAAGTTTCCATCTCACTCACGCTCTCGCTGACGCCAAGTGCAACATCGATTTACCCATAAAAATTCCCCACGCTCGACTCTATCACTCTGCTATTACTTCCTGCCCGGGCTTCATCGGCTGCTCCCAGATTCGCAATGCAATCTTCTTAGACAAGGAAAAGAATGAAGACCACAATGGACAGAATTAGCTGACTTTTCGTCCTCTGCTTTCTTATTTCTCTTTCTTTCTTCTTTCATTTTCTTTTTCCTTTATACTATCTTTTTATACTCCTATCCATTATCTCCTTTTTTTACGCCCACTCTCCCTCCCAACTACCTTACCCTTGATCTATTCGCATGCACTTATGTGTATATGTGTATGTATATATATATATATACATATGTGCCTACTAGACTACCAGTTGTTTACACGAGAACTCGTTTACTTAATTGTGCAGGCATGCGCGGCTTTTGAAAAAGACCGTCAGAAGAAAAATATATGTATATAGGTACAGCTGCTTTATTATTTAGAAGAGCACATCATTCGTGCGAAAACCTGCAAGTATAGAGAAATGAGGACAAATATAGGGAAGTAATAATAAGTGAAGCTTGACTTCTGAGCTAATATGACTTGTTATTGATAACGAATTCATTTCAAATCAGACAGGTTCTATACTATAAGTCGCTTAATCTCGCAGGGGAAAAAATGTTGAAAAATAAGGAACAAATATGAAGAAACATAAATTAAGTAGTCGGACCGAGCGAATATTTGATAATTTGGGGGAAAAGAGAAATAAGCAGGAAAGCAGTGATTGAAATTTAATATTATGGTTTTCCGTTCTAGGGTAGTCGTTTTGGAAATTAGTTCTAGAAATGAATAAATAATAGATTATGAAGATACCATGAGGACAAGTTCCTGAATACCTCGTATAATGAAAACTCGTCGTCCAAAACGTTATCAACAATGCAAGTGCGCGGCGAAAACGTTTTCCAAGCTTTTTGCGATTCACGTTTGTGGTAAATTCAGGGTTTTCCTCTCGTAGAGAAAATACTACATGCAGTAATATGAGGAAATCTCTAAACGCGAATGCATTTCGGCTCAACGAAAGAGGTTTTGCCAGACGGATGCAACAAGCATATACGGGGTGTTCTTAATGAAAAAATCAAATATTAAAGACACTGCTTTTTGAGTTTACGACCTCTCGATTTATCAAAGAGAGTCATCCCGCTTTGTGATTATGAGATTAGAGAATACGAGTTTCCCCTTTTAATATTATTTTGTACGATTGACTCTATTTGCGTTACTTTTGCCGAGTCCATCATGTACCAGTTCATCAGAAACCAATCCATTTAAAACTTCAAATGAACACCATAAGTACATATTGCGGACATAAAATCATAAAAATTGGAAAATTTCATTCAATTTTCTAGGTATAGTTGTTTTGTAAGTTCTATAATTCTTTAAATTAGAAATATTTGAATCAGTCAAAAACAGTTTTTTTTGTACTATTTTTTTTTATTAAGGGCTTTGGACCCAAGTGTTAAGCTCAAAATTCTATTCTCCGTTTTACTCAACGAAAATTATAGATAAAAATTGTTTCGCTCTGTAGCGCTAATCTTTTTGCAAATATAAGACTGCGTACAGAGCGAAAAAATATTTAATTTCGATACTTTTTGCATAAAATGAAAAATTAAAAGTCTAATTTCAAAATTGAATATTTTCATTTTACTTAACAGATATTTGAATGAGATATTTTTTCGCTCTGTACGCATAATTCTAGTTATAAATTGATTAATTCTACAAAGGGAAAAAATTTCAAATTTAATATTTATTGAGTAAAATAAAGAAACCGATTTTTTTGTTTAACAGACGTGATAGTTTTGGTAATTCCGTAATACAAAAATATTAATTGAGAAATACTCGCTTGAAAAAAACTCGGGGCCTTTGTTTCTAGGAAAGTTTATTGAATTTTATTCTAGTCGTGAATAATCAACTCCCCTCCAACTATGCACGAGTTACAGACTCGGTACTGTATCTATGAGATGTCCTGGCGTAGTTCTAAATTCAATTTCTCTGACCTAGATTAGGTGCTACGTGCTGGCAACGACGAAGTTTTGCTAAAAATCGACACTTCCTAAAGGGCAGAAAACTTAACGTTCTCAAACGATGATGCATCAATGATGAACCGGTTGACTAAAACCGGAAAGAACAGATTTAAATTATTCAAAAAAGACTTTAGTAATCGAACTCTCTGAATTTCGCTTTGTAAATAAGTTTAAATAACATTTTTCTCAGCGAGTAACAAAAACTTTGTACTAAAAATTAAATCACCCATTTTTTATACAAATACATCTTTATGAATATTTATTAATAAATTTGTGATCATAAAATGATCATGGAGATGAATCAGCTTTAAACCTTTTAAATTAAACAGCGTAAATTTGAATGCATTGAAAAATTTCGCGCTTCATGTTGCAGTTAATATGGACCTGCCGATTGCTAATTCATATTCGATCGCTCTGCATAATTTACTAATTAAATCAATATTATGCGATTGCGAGTCAGTCAATCGATTAATCTGATAATTTTTTATTCCTCGTTTTAATTAATATTAATGAATAATGAATTGCTCTATTTGTACGTAAATAAAGCATTCTAGACGAAGTTGCGAATTTATCCCAATTTTAATGATGTTTAAAATTCTTTTTGCAGAATTAAAAAAAAATTAAAAAATATTATTTACTCTATTCGGCAAAGGCTAAAATACTTTTTATGAAAAATGTAATTCGTGTTAATTAAATCTAATAGAATAATACGATAAATACTTTTAAAATTGTTGGTATGAAATGAAATTGAAATCAAAATAGTCTCCTCGTTATTCAAACGTTTTGTCAGTCCATCCTGAGATCCGTTTTATTCATTTCGGTCCTGGTGGTTAAGCTCGATCGATTAATAATAAGCGAGAAGTGGCCGAGCGAAAAGCCATCGGCTTAAATTTTCATCGGCTTTCGCGCGTGCTCGTATGATTATTTATTCACGATGCTGCGAACCAACGAATAGACCGAAAACGAAAAAGCGAAGCTCCGTTGGCCACTGCCCGGTTTTCGCGGCTAAATGAAAAACATGGTCAAAATATCTCATCCCTCTTCTTTTACCATCTATTCAAGCATCCAGGTGTCAGAACAGAGTGCTGGAATTTTTTTTTCTTTTTCAAGAAAACGCCGGACACAGATATGAATAATTATACGTATTTTGGTTTTAATGGAAGAACCAAAAATAATTTCGACCTAATTGAAGGTATAGGAAGATTAGTTTCCGCAATTTTATGTCCGTAATAATAAATATTTTTCGCTGAAATTAGGTGATTTATCTCCGTCTTCATGAAACGAGTTACCAGTTCGTTTAGTTCGTACTTGTTACTCATTGAATTAGAAACTTTTTAGTAATTTATAGAATTTTAATTAGTAAGAAACAGATATTAATTAGTAATATCTAATATATAGGTTTTTAAGGACGTTGGACCCAAGTGTTAAGCTCAAAACTCCTTTCTCCATTTTACTCAATGAAAATTATAGATAAATATTTTTTCGCTTTGCAGCGCCAATTTTTTTTTAAATATAAAATTGCATACAGAGCGAAAAATTATTTAATTTCGAAAATTTTTACATAAAACGAAGAATTAAAAATCTAAATTTAAAATTTAATATTTTCATTTTAATTTAAAAATATTTGAATTAGATATTTTCTCGCTCTGTACGCATTATTATAGTGAAAAATTGATTAATTCTACCCAGGGAGAAAATTCCAAATTTAATATTTGTTGAGTAAAGTGAAGAAATAGAATTTTTAGATTATAACTTGGCTCCAACACCCCTAATATTTTTAAATAATCCATACAGAACTCCTAAAATAATTTAATTTTGCAGAAATATAGAGATGCTTTTATGCAGCAAAACTACTCTGGTAAATGTGAATCATGACGAACGAATGTTATCCAATTTCCGACAAACCTTCAGCAATCGAGAGCTCTCGATTTTGCGCTATCGATTATCACTGCTAAAGGTACTGGTAACCATTTCATTATTGTAGCTTTTATAACGGTTAACAGCACTAATGGCCAAGAGGGCTAGATTTCATTTAGAGTTTGGTTGGCATTTACAAAAGGAATATATTGCCATATATATAATTGAGGATTTATATTTTATCACTTTTATATTTTATCAGTTCTTTTGCTGTTATTGTCTCTTTGAAACTAAAACGAAATTCAGTATTTCATGCAATTTTCTCTTTTTCAGATTGGTGACAAATGAAAAATGAAAAATTAAATCTAAATGATCAAACGATATTAAACGCCTACCTATCTACGTGGAACATACGACTAATATGGATAAATATATATCTTATTTTTTGAGATAGAAAACTTCTTCTCTGTGGAAATATACAGAAAAGCACCCAAGTAGATTTGATGGTTCGACGGTATAAAGTTGGAGCAGTTTTGAACTATCCAATCTTTAATGTTTGACTGGCATCCCAGAGCTGACCTATTGAATCTCATGAGAAAACTTATCGTAGCTTCACCAGAAAAATCTATGAAATCTTTATGGCCTCGACTACAATCGGTGTTTTCTATTCGTGGCGCTACGTTACACCTATACCGAGAAATCGAAGTCAACACATAAGGTTATCGTATCTGATTTCATTTTCCGCTATCGTGTGGTCAGCGACGAGAATTTTGGACAGTCGCCAGAAGGAAAAAGAAGATTTGAAGCGAAAACTGTAAGTTTGTTTTCATGACCTGGGTGTGTCTTCCTTTTACACCAAGTTTATACTTGTGTACTTCTTCAGTATGCCAGTCATACACATAGAAATCTGTAATATACATAAACATATATATCCACATCATATATGTATTGGTTTTGTGTAGATATCGTGTATAATGAGCTGTGCAGTGAGCTGGGCACTTCCTCGTCGAATAAAGTGGTCAGGAAGATCCAGTAGTGGTAACGGCACCACTTTTAGCTTCCAACCCCTTCTTTTTCCTTCGCCCCTTGCAGCCACGTACCCTTTGGAAACGTCAGTCTCAGAGCTAGGAAAATCCTGCCGCAAGGTTCTTTCAACGGAACAGATAAAGGGCAACGAGATGAGAGAAGTGCCAAGTTTTCTTTTTCTGCGATTCCTACCCTTAAGGTGGATTGAGTCGGGCTTTCATTTCTTGTTAGTCTCTGCTGTGAAATAAGAATTATAGGAATGGGGTGTAAAATGAAGACATCTTTTATTTAATAAGACTAATAATTATGATCTGCGTGCGAATAATTTCTCGGTTTTGCACCACTTTTGCTTAAAAGATTCAAAGGATTCTAAACAAATTCTAATCAAATGATTTAAGTGATTTCAAAAGTATATTATTCAAAAATTGAGAATTTTTGTGTATACTTTTGCTGAGTAAAATGAAGAAATCGAATTTTTAGATTAGAACTTGGCTCTCCAATATCCTTCGCATCCTTCAAAATCTAGTGAAATTCCTTTAAATCGTAAAATCACTTCATATTCGTTAAAATTACTTAAAATCTCATAAAATCTTTCTAAATCTCTTAAAATTCCGAAAAATCCACTGAAAGTTCGTGAAATCCCTTGAATCCCTTCAAAATCTTTAAAGTTACAAGCAATTAATTAATTAATCACAAGTACTTCTTTAAAGTAATTTTAAGGGTTTTTATGATATTTTATGAGATATTAAATAAAATCTCATAAAAATTCATAAAAAAATTATATGAAATATTAATATCTCATAAAACTACTTAAAATTCCACAAAAAAAGTTCAAATCACTTAAAATTACTCAAACTCTTAAAATATCGTGAAATCTCTTAAATTTCTGACAATCCCATGAAATCTCGTAAAATATGAGTATTTTAAATTCTATTAGATTCCATAAAATCTCTTGAATCCCTTAAAAGTCTTTAAAATTTTTTAATATCCCATACAGTATTTTAAAATCCTTCAAAATCTGACGAAATTCCTTTAAATTTCATAAAAAATTACTTGTTATTCTTTAATATTTCCTTAAATTCCACAACCTATCGTTATATCCCTTAAAATTATTTAAAATCCTATGAAATTTTATGAAATTCCTTTAAGATTTACAAAATCATTTGATATTCCTTAAAATTACTAAAATTTGATGAAATTTCTCTAAATTTTTTCAAGATCTTGAAAATCCCACCAAATACCTCAAATTTTTTAAAAATGAAGTCTTTAAAATTACTTAGAACCTCCAAAAATATCATCAAATCCCATAAAATTACTTAAAATTCCATGAAATCCCATGAAATTCCTTAAGTCCTTAAAATAACTTCATATCCTATTAAATGTTATGAAATACCTTAAAAATTAAACTTCCTGGTAATCCAATCAATTTAAAATCTTAAAATCCCTTGAAATCCTTTAAGTCCCTAAAAACATCTAAATACAACAATAATAATAATAATAATAATAATAATAACTAATCCTGTACAAAATGTCATAGAATCTCTTAAAATTACTTAATATCCTATAAAATATTATAATTGTTAATATCTCTAAAATCTCAATCAATTTCGTAAAATCCTCGTAAATTCCTTAACATTATTCAAAATTCCATGAAATCTCTTAATAAAATACCTGAAAATCCAATGAAACTTTTTTAACAACTAAAATAATCAATTTCCAAACCGATCAGGTTTTTAAAACAATGTGCTCGATATTTTCGAGATAATTTAACAACAATAGTTCGGCATATGATAACATCACTTTTTTAAGATATATTAGAATATAATATACTGAAAGATGTTGAAGAAAATAGTCACTTTTTATTCATCCTAAATCAACCCTAAAAATTAAATACAATAGTTGAATCATTTAAAAAAAGGTAGATTATTTTTTAACTGTAAAAAAATGAGGTGAGAGTATATTTGGGAGTTGACACTCGGAGACAACTCTATTTTTTAAACGTCTTTGACTCTTTCCACTTAGCAAATCCCAGAGCAGATCTTTCCATCCCCCTCAGGAACGGCACGGGTCGGATACGGTTTTCGAAGGCGTTGTTTTGCCTTCCCTAATGGATAATAACGAGAATTCGGCCTCATTTATCACCACTTGTAGCTCCACCCCTGACCTGGCCACCTACCAACGGGTCCCATTCCAATATTTTCCTCGTGTACCCGTTCACCCTCGTATACATATATATATACAACTGTAGCGTAGCCGACATTGGTGTCTCGGTTGTACAACACGTGTACGAGCCACCCCCTCTCATCCCCTTATTTTCCTCCTATTTGTACCGCCACCTTCGCTGGCAACTCTCTTCCTGATTCACTTGCACCTACTTCTCGAGGGTAGATATACCATTACGTGCATCGTCGAACTGTCTGCAAGTTACACTAAGGGTGCAAACGTAATATGTACAGTAGGTGTTAAGTGTTAACTTAACTATATCATTGGTTCAAACTTAGGCTCGTTAGTTTAAGTTTTTTCTATTCCAAAATAGATTTAGAGTTAGGTATTTTTAATTTTACAATAACAACGATTCTGGGTGTTTTAGGGTGTTTCCAATAATTTTAAGAGATTTTGACGCATTTTAATCGATTTTATTTTTTCTAGTGTAATTATGTTCTTCGGTTAATCACACCTTACACCTCGGCTTACTTTTTACTATGATTGATCAAGACATGAGGTATTTGAGGCTCTGATGGAACATACGTCAATGCGAATGTGGTTCGACGTGCCATACGCCAATGTTGTTCAACCCTTCAATGTTTGCAGGGGATCCGATTTAGTCAACAGGAAATACTGGGTAGTTTTACATAGGGATTATACATACCAATCCTAAAAGTATGAATAGAGTCCGCATGAATAAATTGCACCGAAGGATATGCTTTTTATGCAATAAACAGAATATCGGAATAATGCATTTGTAGTTGACGAAACGCATATTGTTGTCTAATAATTTTGGGGTTTATGTATAATTTATAAAAAAAAATTTGTAGAATGTTTCTTGAAAATGGAAATCTAAAAATTTGATTTTTTCATTTTATTCAAGAAATATTGAATTTGGAATTTTTTCCCTCGGGAGGATTAATCAATTTCTAACTAGGATTAAGCGTACACAGCGACAGAGTATCTAATTCACATATTTTTTTAATTAAAATGAAAATATTCAATTTTGAAGTTAAATTTTGATTTCTTCATTTTATGCAAAAAGTATAGAAATTAAATTTTTTTTCGCTCTGTATGCAGTCTTGTATTTGAAAATAGATTAACGCTAAAGAGCGAAAAAATATTTATCTATAATTTTCGTTGAGTAAAGTGGAGAATGGAATTTTGAGTTTAACACTTGGGTCCAACGCCCTGAAGATTGGGTTGAAGTTTCTGACGATTTTTTTTCTTTTATTTTTTTAACATTTACTGGATTAAGAATATCAAAACGAATTTCTCCAAACCATTTTATTTTATTTTTATTTACTAGCAGAAATTTATCTGGAGTTTCTCGGGATTTTAAAAGTATTTTAAGGGATTTCGTGGGATTTTAAAAAGTATTATAACGATTTTTAAAATTTTAAGGGATCAAAAGATTTTGAAGGATTTAAAAAACTGGTTAAGATTTCTAAGAGATTTTATTTAACTTCAGAGACTTTTATGAATTTTTATCGATTTCAAGAGATTCCAAGAGATTTCAAGGGTTTATTAGGGAATTTTCATGGATTTCAAAAGAATTCAAGAGATTTTGAACAGATTTCAAGCCAGTTAAAATTATTTTAAGGGAGTTCAAGAAATTTGAGTAGATTTCAAGTTTCAAGTAATCTTAATGAATTCTACGGGATTTCGAAATATTTCTAACGATTACAAAATATTTTAAATGATTTTAAGGATTTCAAAAGAATCAAAAATATTACAATGAATTTACCCAAATTTTCTAGTTATTTAAAATGTTTTTAAAAAGATTACAAATATAAGATTAAAAATTTTAAAGAACATTTATTTCAAAAAGTTCGAAAACAGTTTCAAAATATCTTTAAAAAATCTCTTAAAATTTTAGGAAAAGCCTTCTTTTGAAATTTATTATAAAATATCTTGAAAATTCCTTGTGATAACTATTTTCAACTCTTTTAAAAATCTCTTTGAATTCCCAAAATCAATCAAAATCTATCGCATCTCTGCTCATTTTTTAAAATCCTATACTTTTTTTATCCTTTGAAATTTTTCAGTCACTATAAATCTCGTAAAATTCTTTTATAATTTTTCAAATCTTATGAAATCCCTTTCAATTCTATGAAATATCTTAAAATGCCAAGCAAAGCCGAATAAATTGCCGCTAGTAAAGAAATACAAATCTTAGGTTTTGGAAACTGTGGAAAATTTTTATTGTTGATATTTTTATTCCAATAAATTATAATTATTATCATATAGTTACAAATCGGAAAAGCGTTGTTGCAGAGATTACTAGCGAAATATCTACCTCGAGACGTATATAGTTCTCACGATAAAATCCGTAATCCCGCAGTATAATCTGCGGAAGCCGTGTAAACGGTGTTAAATCCTCCCCGTTTCTGCAATGAAGCATGCAAGGATATAGATAGAAACGTTTCTATTTTGATTTATCACTCACAATCAAATTAAACATTTAAAATCATTTAATAAAATATATTTTCACTCAATTATTAATCTATAGCAAATAATCGAGAGCCTATTTCTAAAGTGGACTTTCCGTAATAAATTATTCCGTTTTTCTTGATATTATTAGAGATTAAAAATATCGTATCCAAAATCGTTAGACTTTATTCATATCTTATTCAAAATCATTGTGTCATTTATCTCACGGATTTTTAAAAATATTTTTAAACCAATTTAAAAGATCCTAAAATCTTTTAAAATCATTCTGGATGTCCTGAAATTGTTAAAAATATTTTCAAATCTCTTAAAAAAATCCCTTGGAATTCTTTACAGTCTTGAAAATCTTTAAATTGTAAATTAAATAAAATAAACAAAAACTGTAAACTAAATTAAAACCCTTTAAATTTTTTGTAAATCACATAAGAGCTCTTTCAATTCTTTAAAATCACTTGAAATATCTTGAAATCTTGTAAAATCCATAGAAAACTTGTAAATTTCTGCTAGTATATCTATAACGACTTAACGATTTGTAACAGAGAATTTCTTCATTGATTTAAAATGTCATTGTATAGATAGGGCATCATTTCTTTGAAAAATTTCATTTACAAGAAAATTGTCTACTTAATTGTGGACTTTATTAGTTTTCTTGTGAACCCTATCATAGTCTAACGATCAAAGTGTTTGCGAAGTCTGTGGTTATGCCTGCCACGCTCGATATTTCAGGAATTGTTAGGTTCAGTATTTGTAAGACCCTATACACACACATATACAGAGCCTATACAGATTTTACAGAATGACAAGAATTTTTAGATTAAAATCCACGGTAAATATATAAATTCATGTAAACCTTGCTGCACATCATTATTAAATAATGATGAATTTTAATTGAACCTTTTTAATTTAAAGCGACTGAAAGTATTTTTACTACAAATGCATCATAAAAATCCTTTCCGAAATTTCAAAATTTGCTGATCTATCCAAATTCCAATTTATATAGCAAATATAAGATAAAATTATAAAATAGAATTAGAAAAATTAATTTCGTTCATTGGGACGTTCAAAACTTCTGATACATTAATTCACGCTTTACACCTTGGATTTTAATTAAATAAAATCCACCACATGTCTTCTTTTTTAATTTAAAAGAAAGCGAAATAAAATCTCTGATTCAGTACATTTAACAAAATCGCCCTGAATTTAAAATTGTAAATTCTGAAATGGTAGAGAGCGTAGAAGACGGAAAATGAACTACAGTACGAAGTCAATGGAAAGGGGATGAAACGGGAAAGAGGGTAGACAGAAGAATTGACTCATGTCTGATCCTTTCTCACAGACGCTCGAGTTTTACTACTTTAGGATCTCTTAGTAACTTATTATATATATAAATATATATATATACCCGACTCTCCCCTATATATATAATAAGTGTTCCCTTTCATTACCAAATATTTTCCATATTTCACTAACGTTTACTCAACGTTAAATAAACCTATCCCAAAAGAATTTAGTTAACTTTCTAAATACTTTTTCGTAATACGGAAGTTGGATAGCGTGATTCGTTCATATATTTCCAACCGAGGTAGCTCAAAGTATCGCACTGATGCTATCAGTTGCAGTCGTTAAAAAACACCCCGCTGAAGGTAGGGAAGCACAGGGAACGAAGTTCGACTCCAAGTAGCGTCTGTGAAAGGGTGTAGAAGGAGGAAAGGGTTGCGCGAAGGTGGAATGGGGCGGAAATTAACGACTCTTCTTTTTTTTTTTGTTGGAATGTCAATTTTATTGCGACTCTTCTCTGCTTCTTTCAGCCAGATTCATCTCAGCGTCGGTTCTTGATTGCTGGGACTGCCGCAGCTACCTTCCCAAAGAGCAACCGAGATACAAGCGACGGTAGAGAAACCGTGGCCGGTAGTCAAGGTCTGTAATTTCTTAAATTATTTCTTAAATTATTTCTTAAAAATTATTTACTGTACTGGCATCTTTTCATATCTACATCTGTTGGTAACATATTAATAATGAAAATTATTAACGTTTTCCAGATTTCATCAATTTTAATTCAATTTTAAATAAACCCTACGCCCTTTACTTTTTTTGCTCTCACCCTCTCTGTGTATTGCCTTCTCTCGTTTCATTTAGCTCTGTTTCTTTCCAGTTTTCATCGCTCAACCACCACCCTTGGTTTACTCTTTCCACTGTGGGTTTACTTTTCCATGCAGCTGCCAACTTGGTTTTCTTCGATTCCCGCGCTTTAAACACGGCTTCATACGGAAGGATCGCGTTCGTGTGGAACTACTCTCTATACCTCTATACCTCTTTTACTTGCCTTCGTGCAACCCTATGATGTCTGTGCTGTTTTCTTTCTTCGCACGATGCGATGGAAGCACCCTTCCGCAAATCTGTTATCGATAAACTGTTTACATCCCGCTCGACGAGACGGTATCCATCTCGGTGGGAAAATCCTTACTCAAATATCGTGAATCGAGTTCCTAGAAGAAGATAAGGAATTACTTGTTGGGGAAGTCGATGTCTTTTAACAAGCCAAGTTTTGAAAACAGTCGTGAAAACATATCCTACTTAACTACGACAAAAGGAGCTCATTATTGATTTTATAAAAATTGGCTTTATGTAAAAGAACTTATTGTTATAGTATTAAGACGTAAAACTTGCTTTTCATTGAAAACTTCGTTTCTCTTCAAGCTCTAATTTCATCTTTAATTTAATTTAATTTTATAATTTAATTATTTTAATACTTTTCAGAAAAGAATTTTAAAACAGTTTCCGAAAGAATTCTTCTCTGAAAAGATTAGCCCTATTTAAAATTTTATTTATATCTTATATTTTGAATTTTTGCGTTGATTGTATTTTAACTATTATTATTGTTACAGGTGGAGCAACAGTATTTCTGGATAAAATATCGAATTGGGAAATCGAAAAATATTTATTACTGCAGAAGTAAAGTTAGCAAAACTAAATTGCTCTTATGGTAAAGGATCATAAGCCCTTATGTAAAATTCAGAACATAATTTGTGAAGAGTCTTAAATAACTTTTGGTACTAAATTCACAATTATTTGACGTATTTCTATGGCATCGTTTCATCCTTGGTTTCGTCTGACAGAAAATGCTGTTACTACTGCTCTCCCTTTCTCGATAGAATTGTGTATACTCCACTCTTCCACACGTCTACAATTTACGCTTTCACGGCTCAACTTCTACACCGATTATATTGCTCCTTTGAAAACTTAGAAGCTATCGGATCTTTTCCTCTACTCTACGTATATGTATCACAAAGGATAAAACTTAAAATTACGAGAAATCCTTTCTCTACTGATAGTGCAAAAATCATTATATTATTTGTACCAGAAGTTTTGAACGTTCAAATTCTTATTCCCTCTCATTTGTTTTTCCACTTGAAGGATTTTAAATGATTTACTCCTGGAGAAAACGGCATCAAGAAAATGAGGCTTACTTAGTAAACCCCGGATACATAATAGATATTCTGGCGGTGGTACATTTGGTCAGTACTTTGCAATTAAATGGAAAGAGCTAGCTTTATAATTCAGCGATTCCACTTTCAACCTGATTCGCACTTACTTACTTCTAAGCTCATAAGACAGTTGACAGCTTGAAGTCTTGAACTACATACGTGTCTTGTGGAAAAGCCGACAGAGTTTGTTAAAATTTTCCTAGATTATTATATTATTTTTATTATATTATTCCTAATATTATTATATTTATAGCTACATATAATTTGCTCGCTCCCATCTTATTCTTCTCTGCTTTCCCCAAACCAACGCTCAACGTAACTCGTCCACTTAGCAACCCCATTGCGGATGCATTCTGAATAAGACATTTTGATGTTGGAGGCTTACCAAAGGATTTGTCGGGAAAACTGCCTGCAACCAAAGAAAATATTTAATGTTTGACCTCAAAGTGTTTCTTATCTGGCTTTTCCATTGTTTTTTCATCTTGCACAAATACATATTTAAGCAAGAATTTTTCCATGGAAAAATCGAAGTATTTTGATTCTCTAAAGAATATCGCCTATCTTAAAAAAGTGGGGTAACGAAATGTCTCGAAAATCTCGTATTAAATTATTAATCTCTTAAAATCCAGGTTACAATTCATGAAAATTTCTAAAAATTCTTAGCAACCTCTTGGAGTGTCTTAATATTTAAACTCTCTTAAAATCATTAGAAATTTCATGAAATTCCAAGAAATCCTTAAAAATTTTTTAAAACTTTTTGAAAATGAGAAAAATCTCTTGAAAATTCTTTAAATTTTACGAAAACCTTTTCAATTAAGTTATTTTCACAATTCACTATCACTTATTAGGAAATAAATTTCATGCTTTTCTCTTTAACTTTAGATTTTAGAAAAAGTTCCCATTTCCAAAAAGAGTGTTAAAATAACTTTCACGAAAGCTTATTTGAAAGTGCCTAGTCGGAGCTTTTAAATAATTCGGTCAGGAAAGTTGGTATGATTTTTCATTATTAATTTAAAACTTTTCCAAGCTGGTTCTCGAATAATTCAGATTTTCGACCGCTATGAAAAATAACTGTTATCTCATCTACGATAATTTACTATTATTCCTAAACTTTTCTGTTTAAATTCCACAGAAAGAAACTACTTTATTATTAAACCTACTTACTGGGATATAAAAATCATTCCCGAGAAAGGGAGACTAAAATGAAAAAAGTCTCTCTTCTTTCTGTACATTTATAAAAGCTTCGTAAAATAATCAAAATAAACCTCATGTTGTTTTGAATTATATGAAGCTGAAAGCTCGTTCTTTGAAAATTCAGTCCAGAATATGGAAATGTTTTATGAATTTAGTTTTGCAGTCTGAAATCGATTAAAACAGCTTCCACATCCTGCACACACTCGGGGATTTCAGTAAGAGATAATCTGTTAAAAGTTATTGTGCACCGCTGCTGAACGTTAATTTTACCTCTGGCTGCCACAAAATATAGAATATTTTATGATGAAATTCACAGCAATATTGAAAATTTAAACTTGGCTATCAATAGAAAAAATTAATTTCATAGAAAAGTGATAGATATCCTTTAAATATTCAAAATATTCAAATCTAAGTATATCACGGGTAGAAATTGGCCCAATTGGAGTCCAAGAGAGAGTTTAAGGAATTTCAAGAAATTTCATGAGATTAAAAAAATTATGTAAAAATTTCAAGGGATTTATAATGATTTATAGGAATTTCAAAAAATTTCAAAAGGACTAAGAGATTTTTATTGATTTATCAAAATTTTTTTTGGAGAGATTTCATTACTACCCAGGATATTTCATTCATAAATATCTCAAGGGCTTTTACATTATGTTGTTTTTCTATATATTATTTTCATATGTTTACGTTATTTTATACGCCAGACACATTATGCTACAACAATAGACAGCTTTCAAGAATAGAAGATATTCTATATTTATATTGAAAGTCACTGAAGAGTGATAGCTCAATATTTATTACAAAAAAAAAGTATTTTGCGGCAGGTTGTTTGTTCGGAGCTCTACTGATTCTCTAAAGGTTTCTCAATCCTCTTATCGCTTCGCTTTGTATTTTTACCTTTCTTACTGATATATATTATATATATTTTTTATCTATTATATTCAGTTTGCACTGAGGAAAATTGATTTTTAAATTCAACACCTTGTATGTTTAACCTGAATTTTTTAAGATTTTTAAAAGATTCTGTGGAATTTCATGAGATTTGTAACAATTTTAAAGAATTTCAACAGACTTTTCTGATTTTTAAAAGATTTTATATAATTTTTAACGATTTCATGGAACTTAATGATATTTTTAATACTTTGAATGTATTTTAAAGGAAAAAAGAGTATTTTAATTGTTATCATAGAATTTTAAAAGGATTTCAAGAAGTTTCTGGGAATTTTAAGAGATGTTCTCAAACTTTAAGCGATTTCGAAGGCTTTTCATGAAATTTAAGACATTTAAAAAGATTTCTGGGATTTTAAGACTTGTAGAATTTCGAGGAATTCCGAAATTTTAAAAGGTTTCTGAGAATTTTAAGAGATTTTAATGATTTTTAAAAGACTTTATTGGCATTTTTAAAGGTTTTATGAGATTTTTAATAATTTTAAGGTATTTCAAGAAAGTTTTTTAATTTTTAAAAGGTCTTATGGCATTTTAAAGAATTTTATGGAATCTGATGATATTTCTAATACTTTTAATAAATTTCAAAAGACTTAAAAGGTTTTTAAATGTTATTATAGATTTTTTAAGAATTTCAAGAAGTTCTGGGAATTTTAGGAGCTTTTCACAAATTTGAACAGATTTCAAGAGATTTTTGTGACTTAAAATATTTGATAGAGTTTAAAACATTTCAAAATTTCTCAGGGAATTTTATTGCGAAATTTCAAAAAAATTTTGTTTTTTAAAAGATTTTCTAAAATTTAGAAGGATTTCGTAAAATTTTAATTTTAAACCAAAACGTGCGCGATTATTTTCTTTTCCTTTCTTAAAAATTCAAGTTATTCAAAAATCAATCAGGTTTGTAACAAGAACGTATGCAAGATTTTTAAAAAATTTCGTCACACCACTTTTTGAATACAAAATTTCCTAAAAAAAAATTCATAGTGCATATTAGCTACATACTTCCAATAGTAAATTCACCCATTTTTTTTATTTCATCCAAACTCTCTATCATGTCAGTGTAAAAAAATTAAATCTCATCCACTTGAAAATTACCCTTCAAAAATGTACCCTCCTTTTTTTTCCTTGTATCCTAAACATTCTAAATATCAAATGCGCCACTGTTTAAATTCCAATAATCTAAAAAATTCAAATATTCCACCAAAAATTAATGAAAATGAACATCACTTAAATTCATAAAAATCAGACAACTTCTATATAATTTTTGTATTTCCTCTAGAAGAAAAATTTTCGAAACTCGAGTAAAAAATAAAACGAACTCGTTTCCTTTAAAATCCGTACTTTTACGTACTTTAAGGGATTTTAAAGTTTTTCGTGGAATTCTAAAGGATTTGAATAAACTTGTAAAAATTTTAACTAATTTTGATGTTTTAAAAACAACTCAAAGGAATTTTAATAGTCCACATAGAATTAAAAAAAATTTCAAGTCATTTTTGATTTTCCAAAGATTTTGTGATATTTTTATTTCAATATATATTTTACTGAATCTTAAAAAACTTCACGAGATTTTTATGATTGCGCCACTGTTTAAACTCCAATAATCCAAAAAATACAAATTTTCCACCAAAAATGAATGAAACTGAACATCACTTAGAATCATAAAAATCAGCTAACTCCTACAATTTTTGTTTCAGGTATCTCCTCAAGAAGAAAAATCTTCGAAACTTGAGTAAACAATAAAACGAATTCGTTTCCCTTAAAATCCGTATTTTTACATATTTTAAGTAATTTAAAAGTTTTTCATGGAATTCTAAAGAATTTGAAGAAACTTATAAAAATTGTAAGTAATTTTGATATTTTAAAAACAACTCAAAGGAATTTTAATATAGTCCACAAAGAATTAAAAAAGAAATATCAAGCCATTTTTGATTTTCAAAAGATTTTGATATTTTTTATTTCCATATATATTTTACTGAATCTTAAAGAACTTCACGAGATTTTTAAGATTGCGCCACTGTTTAAACTCCCATAATCCAAAAAATAAAAATATTCCACCAAAAATGAAATAATAATGAACATCACTTAAAATCATAAAAATCAGCTAACTCCTACAATTTTTGTTTCAGGTATCTCCTCAAGAAGAAAAATCTTCGAAACTTGAGTAAACAATAAAACGAATTCGTTTCCCTTAAAATCCGTATTTTTACATATTTTAAGTAATTTAAAAGTTTTTCATGGAATTCTAAAGAATTTGAAGAAACTTATAAAAATTGTAAGTAATTTTGATATTTTAAAAACAACTCAAAGGAATTTTAATATAGTCCACAAAGAATTAAAAAAGAAATATCAAGCCATTTTTGATTTTCAAAAGATTTTGATATTTTTTATTTCCATATATATTTTACTGAATCTTAAAGAACTTCACGAGATTTTTAAGATTGCGCCACTGTTTAAACTCCCATAATCCAAAAAATAAAAATATTCCACCAAAAATGAAATAATAATGAACATCACTTAAAATCATAAAAATCAGCTAACTCCTACAATTTTTGTTTCAGGTATCTCCTCAAGAAGAAAAATCTTCGAAACTTGAGTAAACAATAAAACGAATTCGTTTCCCTTAAAATCCGTATTTTTACATATTTTAAGTAATTTAAAAGTTTTTCATGGAATTCTAAAGAATTTGAAGAAACTTATAAAAATTGTAAGTAATTTTGATATTTTAAAAACAACTCAAAGGAATTTTAATATAGTCCACAAAGAATTAAAAAAGAAATATCAAGCCATTTTTGATTTTCAAAAGATTTTGATATTTTTTATTTCCATATATATTTTACTGAATCTTAAAGAACTTCACGAGATTTTTAAGATTGCGCCACTGTTTAAACTCCCATAATCCAAAAAATAAAAATATTCCACCAAAAATGAAATAATAATGAACATCACTTAAAATCATAAAAATCAGCTAACTCCTACAATTTTTGTTTCAGGTATCTCCTCAAGAAGAAAAATCTTCGAAACTTGAGTAAACAATAAAACGAATTCGTTTCCCTTAAAATCCGTATTTTTACATATTTTAAGTAATTTAAAAGTTTTTCATGGAATTCTAAAGAATTTGAAGAAACTTATAAAAATTGTAAGTAATTTTGATATTTTAAAAACAACTCAAAGGAATTTTAATATAGTCCACAAAGAATTAAAAAAGAAATATCAAGCCATTTTTGATTTTCAAAAGATTTTGATATTTTTTATTTCCATATATATTTTACTGAATCTTAAAGAACTTCACGAGATTTTTAAGATTGCGCCACTGTTTAAACTCCCATAATCCAAAAAATAAAAATATTCCACCAAAAATGAAATAATAATGAACATCACTTAAAATCATAAAAATCAGCTAACTCCTACAATTTTTGTTTCAGGTATCTCCTCAAGAAGAAAAATCTTCGAAACTCGAGTAAACAATGAAAAGAGCTCGTTTCCCACCCCTCGGGTCGCCTAAGACTAAAAGCCGATTAAGCTTGGAAAGCGTCTCTTTCAATATGCGCGAAGTGAGAATAAGGACGGTGGGTGGCATCCAAACACGGATTTCTGGTATGGGTCACGGATGCGCGTTTAGTACGTTCCGAGGAGCGTCAAATGCGAGGAACGCGACGGACCTTGCGACGATCTCGACCGCAGATTCTAGCTAGTCGGTACCGCGCTTGAACGCGTGCTCAGAGAGACCTCGAGGTCTGGAATTCGCGTGGTCCAGGAGGCGAGCCAGGAGGTCCCGCAGGCATCCGGAGGAACAAACAAGAGCAAGAGCAAGAGCAAGAGCCGGCATGGAACCCAGTCATCATTGCATGGCGAACGCCATATCCCGAGCGTTACCATGAGTTTCGAGTTGTTCATGCAAGATCGGCAACCGCCCCTACGAACCAGGAGTGGCGGCAGGTATCGGAGGTGGGAGCTGGGTGCCAAGAGGGGCGATTGGTCGGCAAAGGTGTTCTCCAACTCCAAGCACAGTCGGCGGCAGTTGGGGGTGGTGACGCTGCGGCCCGGGGTTATAGGGTCGGGGGTTGGAAACGACGCGACCGATCCACGGCCGTCCGATGGAGGAGGCGGCATGAGCGGCGGCGGTGGAAGCACTGAGGACGGTGGAGGTGGTGAACATAAAATCCCTCGCACATGCCTGGTGCATTCATTAGAGGGGATGTGCCCGTGCAGCGTACACGTCGATCTGCATCGTCCTTGCTCGCAACCCTCTCATTGCAGTGCCATCCCTCACGCTGTAACCACGTTTCCGGACGGAGAGCATTCTCAACTCTCCTCAGTCTTGCTTAAACCTGACCGCGGAAAACAAAAACCAATCGCGTCGAACCAGTTGGCACTGATCGCGCTCAATTCACTGATCGCGCTCAATTCAATGATCGCGCTCAATTCACTGATCGATAATCAGTTTTACCAATTTTAACGCTTCCGAGAGTTTCTTCCAATCTTGGAGAAACGACGGTATTGATAAATTAGAGTCTGTTCAGTGTGCGAGTTTCTAGTTTGAAAGAAGAGGAGAGACCAGGAGAGATTGGGCGACTTCTGAAGATCGAGGCTTCCCTGAAGATCAACATCGAGACAGAGGACCTCTTGGCCTGCGGCGCCGGCATCGGGGCCGCCGGATTTCATGTTCATGAATTTTTGTAGGCCAGGTAACGATACGCCCGGCAACTTGTCGGAGCGTGTTGATTTTTTATGCATTGTAATCTGTTGGGAGCGGAAGTTGTTTGTATGTCCTTGAACTTGAGGACGGGCTGACTAAAGTTTGGAAATCGCGCGGGAAAGATGGAGTTCGATCCTAGATTCGCGCACGTGTTACGTAATTGCAAGGTTTCTATGGTCAGCTTCCTGAGCTTTCGAACACGTCAGCTTATCCGAAACACACCACTTATTCACTTTTCGGATAAGTGGATTTCCGGGCAGTTACTGTCAAGGTTGAGGAATTGGAAGGATAAAGTGTGCCAGAGACAAGTGGATAAGCTCCTGGATGATCGATGTGATCCTACCTAAACGGGAGGAAAACATCCGAGATTCAAGATTCTGATTGATATTCAGAATGACATCAAGCGATATTGACTCGCGGTGGCAAAATCGAGATATTTGTGGTCGTGGAATTGATGACAACAATTCCTGGAGAAAATCGGATGTTTTCCGGTGTTCTGGTGATTTCATTTGCTAGAATTGAGTTTCTTATTTAGTGGCTTGTCAATATCGACTTGATACCTGTCCTTCGTTTTGTGCACTTACGATACTTTTTTTCTACGAGGAAACTCACGTCGTTTGAAGATGGGTTCTTCAAAGGCAGCCCCTCCTCTTGTATCAACAACGTTATTGAGAAAAAATACATTTCCTCCCTTCATCGCAAGACCACTTTGTTTTCCGCGAAGAGATTCTCAGTCTTTTTTTCTTGATTTGCAAAAATAATATGGTACAAATCGAGATAATTTTGGTCCAAGGAGTGAGTGATCCAAGAAATGACCTTTTTCAACTTTTGATTAGAACTTTGAAGCTTTTTTCAACTTTTTTCTAACTACTAGATAAAATATGTAACGTAAGCTGTAATCTGTAAACTTGCACCTTACGCGCTTCAACTGAAGAACAACTAAGAAGATGAACCTAAGAAAAGGAATTTCAAATCCTTGCGGTACTATATCCTACTATCCTTCATTACTACCGGTGTTTTTCTCGTGTAACTAATTTTCCGTGGCTGCAAGTCACTGCGCGAGGCAGAAAGAATGGGCTATCGATCGTTGACACTTCCGGTCTATACGGTCGAGAACAAGGTCACACTCGGAAGATCTATACAATGTATATTTTATCAGCGCTTCGCACACGAAGGTACGTTATTGTCTTTGAGTTACCAAACTCTGGAAAATTGGACATAAGATAGTCAAAGGCTATATGTATTATCAGATTTGATAATTTGTGGGTTTTAAATAGAAAGATGCACACAAATCTCGACAACCGAGCTTTAAACAGAGAGTTAGATATTAAAGATAGATGCTTGGCTTTCCCTTATTCCGAGAAATGCTCACTTTCCTATGATTAAGATCATAGAAGTTGAAGCACTTGAGATAATTGTACTGATTAATTAATTGTGTAATTATATTTTAGGTTTTATAAGCTTTCTACCACGAGGTGTCAAAACATTATAAAACTGAGAATATGTTTGATGTGTGAGAGTTTATGATTCTTTGGAGATTTGAGTAGTTTCATCAATAGTGATAGTAATTAACTCATCGAACTCTGGGAAATCAGGGATTGGAATTCTTTCCTAGGGTCGCTACATATCAGGAAAGTCAGGGAAATATCAGGGAAAAAAAAGTTTGTTAGGCAAATGTCAGGGAAAATAGAAATTGACATATATGCTAACTATGTTCTCTTTGTCGTATTACATATAGACTATAATTTTTATAGTTTATTTAACAAGTTTTAGAAACTATGCAAGGATTTCAAAGGAGTATAAATAATTTCTAGGTATTCTTTGAGATCTTCTAGGTTTCTGAGAATTTAAAGTGATTACAACAGATTTGTATAATATTTAAAAGGTTTAGTTGAACTTTAAAAGGACTTCATGAAATTTTAAAAATTTTTAAGGAAGTTTAGGAAATTCAAAGAATTTTAAGAAATTTTAAAGGATTTTAAAAAGCTTGTAGAAATTTTGATTTTTTAAAGTGATTTTAAGAGATTTTAATGTTCTGCATGGAATTTTAAAGGATTTCACGAGATTTTTTACGATCTTCTAAAGATTTTGTGAAATTTGGAAAAGTTTTCAAAAATTTGAAAATATTTTTCCGTATTTTCAGAGATTTAAAAGTTTTTTGTGGAATTGTAAAATTGTAGGAATTTTAAGAGATTCTAAGGAATTATAAATATTCTTGTGGAATTTAAAAGGCTTGTAAAAATTTTAAGAAATTTTGATTATTTTAAAGTGAGTTTAAGAGATTTTAATGTTCCACATGGAATTTTAAAGGATTTCACGAGATTTTTTACGATTTTCTAAAGATTTTGTGAAATTTTAGGGAATTTGGAAAAGTTTTCAAAAATTTGAAAATAATTTTCCGTATTTTCAGGGATTTAAAATTTTTTTGTTGAATTATAAAATTGTAGGAATGTTAAGAAATTTTAAGGAATTATAAATATTCTCCTGGAATTTAAAAATATTTTAAAAGGCTTATAAAACTTTTGAGAAATTTTGATTATTTTAAAGTAAGTTTAAGGAATTTAAAGGGATTTTAATGTTATTCATGGACAGGGGCGGCGCAGCCCATTTTTTCCATGTATGGATTTACGATATAACATCGGTGTAGGGGGGGGGGGTCAACCGAAATTTTTTCTTTTCTTTTTGTTTTCTGAAGGAGTTTGTGATAATAATTTGCGGGAGTAAACAAGCGGTTAATTCAAATTAAACTGGTGATTTACATTATATGATCGTAATAAAAAGAGACCTTACGCTAAATCAAACGTAGCTTGCTTTGTGACAAAAACGGAAATCAAATAAGATAAAACCCGGAAACTAAATTCATAAACGGTTGTGTTGTAGATGGCGTGGTCACGTCTATGCGCGGGGATTGTGTCGCTCATTCGAATATTCCAATATTTTCCTTTGTCCATCATTTCTAGATATAAATTCCAGACAGTTTTTCATGTATGGAATTTCCATACATGAAAATTTCCATGTATGGATTTATCCATGGCATCCATACTGTCTGCGTCGTCC